>APFE030791027.1:2438-31092 GCA_000404065.3 Pinus taeda
CCCCAGCGGAGTAGCCATTTATGTTAACACCCAGGTTGTTCCCTATGACTCCCAAGGGAATACGGCCGGGGTAACCACTAACCAATCTTTGGATTACAGCTTCTAGCCCAGCTGTAATCAGAGAGGGCTCTCTCTGTTAGGTTTGTCTCTGTTCTATGGAGATTTTTAGGCTAGTTATGAAATGAAGGTTTCTTTGGTTTTTGTTTGGTTGGGAGGATGTTTTCTGATATTTTTGAAATGTTCTCTGCAGGTAAAATTAATCCCTTGGGCAATGGAGTCTGTGGCTGTTGGTTTCTTGAAATCCTGAGTTTGGTGCAACTGGAGTTACAGGGCCTTTTATATGTTTTGTGAAACAAACTTTAGATTGTGATAATGGAGTGTAAACCACCAGTGAAAAGCAGTTAAGAATTTTTCACTAAGCTGGGATGTGAGAAAGGGATGTATTCCTCAGGAGCAAACTTGAATTCCTGAAGCAATAGATCACTGTGATGATATAGTGTGAAAGGTAGCAATTAAGAATTACACTTTCATTACCATAACTAAAGAAAGACATTTAAAATAGCTTAGATTGAGTTCAGGGTATTCCGTGATTAAGTCCTGGAACTATTCTTTTTCCTAGCTATTAACTGTTTAAACATGAGAAACATGAATGATATGTGAAAGATAACAAACACATAATAAAGAGTTACAAGAAAAACTTATTGAGTCATGAGATACACAGGAATCCTGCAACATTCAGCTAAACACCAGCAAAACATCAAGAGACACAGAGCTTTGGAAATTCCATCATCCTTTGTATTACTTCTCTGAGGATTACAGAAAAAGAAGAGCAGAATAGATATGAACGATCTTTTACATCCAATGAATAACCCTTGCTAACAAGTGCGAGGGGGAATATATAGCAGTCTCATACAAAATATCTCAGGCATTGAGTCATCTGAGAGGGAAAATATCTTCTTTAACTCGTACAGAGATTGCAGATGAAAAGTTATTACAATCTTTAATAAACTTTAAAGGCTCTTAACTCATGTCAGAACAATTTTGACCATTGGAGCTCACGGAGTCGGTTGAGCGCTTTGTTATAACTGCTGAATGACGTGTCTGTGCAGCTGTGTTTTCCTGTAGCTTCTCGGCCCTGTCACCTGTGACTGCTCGTGCTGCTGTGGTGGATGAATACTTGTGCTGAGTTGGCTCAGCCTCTTTCTGCATACCTGCTGATGTGTCTTTATCTTCCTGTGTATGAAAATTTAAATATTTTCAAAAAGTAAAATCATAATTACTGACTTTGATTTAACAGTAATTGTATCAAATTTTCCCACACATCCGGTGTAGGCAATTGATGCCTCAAAATTGACTCCATGGTCTCATCTGCCTCTGTGTATTTGTAAAACTGGGGAGGCTCATCAAACAAGTGTGTGATTTCATTCATGATAAAAAACAGACTTTCCACCCTGTTGAAGAGGATCTGCCCTGTTACTGGTCCTGTTGCAGATGAACTTGCTGCCTCTGAGATTTGATTTCCTGCAAAAGTGTTCACTCTCTTAGCATATTTCTCATGTCAGAGCAACTTTCCTGACGGCTCCAGCAGGCTAGGCAGACCCCCATTTTGCAATGCCATAAACCTGTTCTGGAATTTGTTGATGTCTTCTTGCATATCCTGGGTTCTTCTTTCCAGGGTCTAAATCAGGTTTCTCAATGTCAGGACCCTTTTTATCAGTGAGATGGTCTCTGTCCTATTTCCAATTCCCATTTTAATGAGCTGGGAGCTAGTCCTGTAATTTAGCACGTTTGTCATTCTAGTGGCAATCTCAGGCATACTGCCTAGAGATGCCCTTGCCCATTGTATCTCTATGTGTGCTTTTCCAATGAGCGTTATTTGCTCATGGATGGCCTCAATATACTCCCACTGATCTGTGATGGACTGGCCAATGTTGCCCCATATGACCCTTTTGAGCTCAGATGTGACCTTGTCTAGTGTGAGCTCTTTTTCTAGCTCAGTTATCCTTTTCTTGAGGGCCTTTACCTCCCTCTCTCTTTCAACCACATTCTGCTTGGACTTGTCATATTTCTCATTTATTTTTTCCAGACTGTCCTTGGCTTGATTTAGCTCTGACATCTGAGACTCCAAGACTTGAATTTCAATCCTCAGCTTTTGCATATCAAGGCTTTTAGCCTGCTCTGTTGTTGGTGCTGAGGTGGATGGTACTGCCTGTTGTACCTGCTGGCTGGGAGGGGCAATGGTTTGAGGGATTTCATCAAGATTTATTGTTTGTGGAGGAGGTTCTGAGGTTTGCCCTGCCTCCTTTTGCTGTAACGCTGCTTGCAATGTAGCCTCTGATTCCTGCAGCTTTTCTTGAGTATGGATGAGCTCTTTGTATAATGTCATGAGCATAGCAGCTGCATCCTTCTCTTGCCTGAGCTGGGCAACCTCTTCTGTTTGAGGATGAAGAGTTGCTGGGATTTTTAACATCTTTCTTAATGCTGCCATATCAGAATCCCTCAGCTTCATAATTTCTTGCACTGCCTTAACATCTTTAGGATCATGCCCAAGCTCTATTATAATTTCCTCCAGAGCTTTGATCTTATTGTCTTTAGCTTGAGTGAAGCCCTTTCCAGCTCAAGCTGTGCAGCGGTGTTATTTAGGCTATTTTGAAGCCTATAGTTTACCAGGGTTTTATCTGCCAATGTGGCATAGACCATCTCACCCGTTTGTTTGTGCAATTCTATTTGATCCATTGGGTGGATGTCTTTGGACAGGACCTCCAGGTTGGTCATGATATAATCTGCAGCTGATTGTGGTTGCTGCACTGTTGGTGTAAAATGGCTCATGATCATTTTTCCTTCATGTGCATCATATGTAGACATGAACCTTTGCTGGTTCGTAGGGGCCATTTTCAATAGGTGATTATATAATTGCAGCTTTAATGGTTCATTTCTGCTTTTGATGTCTTTAAACTGCTGCTTAATGTTTTTCTCACCTTCCCTCCTTTGTCCTGAGGAGCTGACTTCTCCTACTGTTGCCCTGTCTTGCTCTTGTTGGAAGGAGCTGGCTGAGGCCTCCATGCTGGGCAGGCCTGTTCCTGAAGTCTGTCCCATTGGCATTTCTTCTTCAGAGAAGGGATTTAGTCTTTGCCTCTTCTCCCCTTGAGTTGGTGATGCAGTAAGGGGATTTTCTCTGTCTCTTTTTCTGTTCACGTCCTCCCTTTGAGTGGTTTGGAGGACGGAGGAGTCAATCCTTGAATCTTGTCTGGGGGGTGCCATTTGTGCTGGCTGCTGCTGGGTGGCCATTGGGGCCTCTGCTGTCTATTCCCCCTGTACCTGTTGCTCTTTTTGCTGCTGTACCTGTTGGGGTGGCTGCACCTGTCCTTGCTGTGCCTATTGCTCTTCCATGTCCTTCTCCTTGCCTTTGCTCTGAGCTTGGCTTGTGGTTTGGACTGCCTCTTGATGTGTTGTAGATGATGAGGCAGCTGCTCCTACTTGAGGCCTTGGCAGAGTGAACACCTATGCAGGAGATTCCAAGTCAGCCAATTTTAGAAGATGTCTTCTAGCTCTCTCATTCAGTTCTTCTTGTGTGACCAGTTCCTCCAGTGTGCCCCTTTTCCATTTTGGTTGGTTGGCAAATTTACATGGTCATAACTAGAGAGCTTGTATTTGAGCCTTCTGAATGATATGGAGTGATTTGGGTCATAGGGTTTCCAAAGGAAGCTGGTCTTCAGGCCAAGGCATTCTAGCTTTCTATCAGCTTCTTTCCAGCCTTCCCTTTTGTTCAAAACAAGGTGGCCAAATTGATTTTTCACTTTTAACTGTGCCTTCTTGCCCTTGCCTGCAAAGTGTACCATATCAGCATTCCCAAATTGCCTGAAGTATTCAAGGGCAAATAGTCTCATGGGCACAAACTTGGGCAATCTGTGTGGGGGTAACTCACACCCATATATTCTGATTACGGTGTAGTTTTGGTAAAAGTACCAATCCCCAACGATGTACACCTTGGATAACTGCAGGATTCTCTGCATCTCATCAGTCAGTCTTGGAGGAGGCGAGCTTAGGAATAAAGACATGGCTGGGTGGATGAAGAGGTCCATGAATTCATAGTAGGTATATGGAGAGTAGGTTCTGCTATGAAACACTGACGTCCAGTACACTACTGACCTTGGATTGCCTTGTGCATCTGTTCTCTTAACAACGAAGGAGAACTTCTCATGTTGATAATATAGAATGAGCTGATAGATGTAGGAGGTGTATCAGAACACCTTCTCTCTTGACAAGTTCAAGAACTGCTCATGCATCTTATCTGAAATGTATGTGGCATAATCATAATAGATTGGACTCTTGCCAGGGGAAAACATAGTCATCATTACTAGTACAGTTTCATCAACAAATTCAACTGATTTGTACCCCAAGATGGAACTGATCATTTCTGCAAGATCTACACCCAGTTGATTGAGGTAACCATCAAAAATAGGAGGGTACAGCACAGTGTCAGAGTCTTTAATGAACAATTGGTTGAGCTTTATGATTTGTGCGTCTGTTAGCATCTTAGCTCCTTGGTTGATCAAATCCAATAGAGACAAGGGGACCAATTTCTTCTGAGTCTTGAACTGCAACATTTCTCTAATGGCCTCAGGGGTCATGTAGAATACCACTGAGCCTGCAGGGTCAAGCACAGCTCTTTGCATGGGGTCATAGCAGGCAGCACACAGATGAATCAGGTCAGGTAATTGGTTGACCTGAGGGAGCCTGAAAATTGGGAGGAAGGAATCCCAAATTCCTAGTATGTCTGTCCCATCCTTATGTTTGGCCTTAAGCTCATTCAGCAGGTGGAGGTGGAACTTGCTTTTTGATGAGGAGTCCTCTGACATTTGGTAGTCCAAGTCTGCCAAATCCTGCCACTCCAATTCTCTCTAAGGGGCATTTAAGGGAGCAACATTGAGGGCAACTGGTGCAGCTGGAGTCTCCATGGTTACTTGGATTCTGTTTTGTAAATAAACTGTTGTTTCTTAGACTGGGCAATTGTAAAGAGCACTGCCTAAGTAAAGAGGTAAAATTGAAAAATGCAGGGTAACAGGGAAAGTCTGCAGCAATTGAAATACTGTATTAGTCCCTTGAGAAGGCAAATATTAGTCTTTAACAGACCTTTCTCAACAATTGAGTGCAGGTTCCAAGTTTTAGTTCACAACTGCACGAACGAAGAATGTGGTTTTTCAGTGAAAGTTCAGTCTAAATGGCTCGGCTGATGAATTTCGATCGTTAACTTTTCAAGAGGGAGCTGGGTGCAGGTAATTTTCTGGTGAATTATGTGTTTTCTGTGCTCTAAGTGAGTTTTTGTTATTTACAGAGAAAAACCAGGTTTGGAGAAGACTTGAATGGAGAAATACCTGGTAAGTCGATTGGCCGGGTCACCAATGCAGGTGGGTAGGCGCGCGGAGGTCTCCTGGTTGATTCTGAGCAATTTGGTGAAAAATGGTCGTAAAACACATGCAGAGAGCGAAACAGTCGTTTTTGCCAAAAGTGAGAAAAAGACGCGAAAATGGACAAAATATGGCTTTTTTGGGTCATTCGCGCCTTTTTTGGATGACGTCATCAGGTGGGTCAGGGTTGGATGACGTCAGCATGATGTCATCAGGTGACGTGGCGGCCTATGACCGGTCCACAAGGGCGGTGAGGTGGCAGACAGGTGGTGTAATGGTGGACAGGGCGCGTGGTCGTGGCGCTGACGCAGGCAGTGAGGGGGCGCTGACGTCGGCAGACAGGTGGTGCAATATGGAGCAGCCTCTGTTATGGAAAGGAATCTGTCAGAGGGGGCTCCGATGGAACTTGGAGGCGACGCGTGGACCCAGCCTGATGTCAGCGACTGACAGATATCGGACGATATCGTTCGGACGTCGGGGCCGGTCCGATATCAACGTCAGCCGTTGGATTAAAAGAGCTCGATCGGACGGTTATCGGGCCGATGATCTGCACGGGTGATACGGCGTCGGGCAGGGATTAAAAAATGAATTTTGATGGGATCTGTGCCAGGGCGAGACTTTGGAAATATTCGCACATTTGCATGATTTTCTAATGTTTTTTCATAACGGTGCGCATACCATAGAAACTTAGGATAAAAATGGGTTTTTTATGGAATTTCATACAAAAGCGGAAATGGGTCCCGACCTTAGGATAAGGCGGGGAAAGTGGGTTTTACATGCATTTTTTTCTTTTGAGCGGGTATAAGGGTGCAAAAGGGGTTTTTCCAAGGTTTTTAGGGCAAAATGAAGGGTTGACTAGGTAGAATGAGTTTTGATGGAGACAGAGAGGTAAGGCTTGGGTTCTTGAGCTTAACCAGGTGTTAATTCAATTCCCTCGTAGTGAATCATATGGCTATAATGCCAAGGAGGGGGTATTTATACAATGCTTAGGATTTATACACCATGGTGTTATAATAGTAGGGAAAGGGAAACATAGGGAGCTAGATAATAAAAGTTAAAGGTCAATATGGAGGGGGAGGGTGAATGAAGAGTGATGTTACTAATTTTTCTTGAAAACAACTTAGTTTAAAGAGTATATCAAAATGAAAAGAACTTTACACAAGAAATGTGGCTTCTAAAGGCATAAGGACCAACATAAAACCTTGAATTCTTTCCTAATCACAACTGGTGAAGGGATGTTAGTAATGAGTGATAAATAAAGGGAAAAGGGAAGTTAGACATGCTCCCTTATGTTCTTTTCCTTGTATTTGATTTAGCAAAATTAAGCTTGGAAGGAACACCACTTCTACAACCCCATCTACCTACCCAACTATTTAGCCTAGCATTTTGTTTCTTCTTGGAGGGTGCACTTGGACTTATGGACCCTTTATGTGCCTTTTCTTTTCCATTGGCTTTTTCCTTTGATTTCCTATCTAGCACTACCCTTATTTCTTCCATGGCCCCAGATTAAGCAGTTGGGAACCTTAGTTTCTCTGCCTGACTACTGATCTGCCAAGATTAAACAATTTGGACAGATTCTTTCTCTATTCTACAACAGAAAAATTGAAACATGGCATGATTCAGATTAGACTTTTGGACCATCCATCAAAATTTAATAGACATGAAGGAATGTACACACCTTGCCTTTCCTTGGAAATATGGGATCTTTGAATTAACAAAGCAGAGCATATTTGGCATTTAAATTTGCCCATCATAAAATATGAAACCTATTGGTATAGGTATCCAACAGTTAGCCACTTAATCGACATGCGAATATAACCAAGTATTGGTACACCTTCCTCAATATCTTTGTCTTATAGATCTAGTTGGGTGTCATCTTGAAAAGCGACAAAAATGTTGAAAAAGACAAGTTGAGGCCATGTACTCATGAATAGCTGAGTCAGACATGTCGAAGAGTCCTGGATGTGCTGTGAGATGTCAGAGCTCCAAGATCGATGTGAATGAGTGAGCTCTGATGCGTTGAATAAGTAAGTTTGGTCTCATGATGCGCATGCCACAAATCTAGGAAAAAGTGACACTTGGAGGGAAACTTCTAAAATAACTTTGCATGTAACCCCTGGCTGCTAAAAATAGCTCCTCTTGCTATTCTGGGAAGAGCAAGTCATGCATGCATGCAACTCAAGTTTCCTTAGTCCCGGGTGGAACTGGTCAACTAAACTATTCATGCATGCAGTTGCTCAACTGCTTGGGAAAAATGTGCATTCCTAGTTAGGAGTTGGGCTGACTTCCCAAGAGGATTGCACAATTTCTGGGCAGAGCAATTGAATGCTGCCCAGATTTGTGAAAATATTGGGCTGAGCATCCCTACTAGGGAAAATTGAGCAAATCCTTATGGGAGTGTTGGCTGGCAAGATTGCGTAATCCTGGAGTCCATCAGGCTGCCGGAGAGCATTATGCAATTTCAAGAGGGAAGGTTGGTTGCCCTCCAGAAATGTGAAATTTTCAAGGGGAAGTTGCTCAACCTGTAGCTAGACTAAGTCCAGGTGAATAGCCTATGAGGGGAGTGAATCAACTGTGATTGACAGGATTCCTTTGTGCAAGGAAAACACTGGAGCTTGAGTACTTGATGAAGCAAGACAAAGTGTTGTGAAAGGTTGGTAGGGAGGCTCCAAAACAGGCTAAGGAAAAATTTTGGAGGGTGGTTGTAGCTGCTACAACAGTTGGGTTGCCCCAGGTTCAAATTTTACTACGCACCAACAAAACTATCAATCGCTGGCCCTTCAGCAACAACTAGCAAGCAAGTTGCAGTCTCACCCGAAGTGACTATGGGAGGTTGCAGAACTAGGTTTCCGCAGCTTGAGAGATGCTGCGATGTGGAACTTTTGTATTTTCTTTATGATTTAATACTTATAAACTACTTCACATTACTTTTCCACATTATAAAGATTATTTTATTATGAATACATGTAACTGCAATAAACTGCTATGTTACAACAAGCTACTTCACATTCCTGAATAACTTCTCACTTATATATTACTTCGTAGAATTACATTCATTACTTAAACATTCATCAACTTCACAATACTAAAATAAAGCGTAGGTAGTAAGGAAATCAACACATGAAGACACGGATTTTACCATGATTCATCCCAATGTGGGACTACATCCACAAGAACTGTTGCTTATAATATAGAATTTGTACAAAAAATAGTTCTTGACCTACACACTCAGTTGCAGGTCATCTGCGCACTTAGCTGCATACTTAGGCCTCTGTGCACTCAGGTACAGAGCCTTTCCTTCACCACAAAACTAATAAAAGATATTCAACTATTCAATACATGATATGATCCTCTTATTTATTATTGATCCCTATATATACTATTACATTGAGGGATTACATTACTACATTACCATGGTTTCAAAAATACAAGAGACTATGGTCCGAAATCATTCAATATTATATGCATTTACAAAAGGGGAGGGGTTTTGACTCACTCCTAGGTCCTTATACTGCGTAGTATATATATTGCATGGTCTCCTTTTGGCGCTCCACTGCTCCACTACGCAGTCCACTTCGCGCTCTGCTACATCTTTTACTTTGCACTTTACTCCCCAAAATGCAGAGTCTTCCACAAAATTCAAGCCAAGTTGGGCTACACCCAACATGCATTATTCATTATTCATTATCTATTGGTCATGAAATTTGTGCAAAGCTTCATTTGAGTGCGGATAAATTAATTGTGTGGGAGTGCAGAGAAATGTGTTTTCTCTGCAGTCCCACACAATCAACTTCTTTGCACTCATATGCTATTTGTTTCTGTGAGTAAGTTTGAAATACTAGTTGTCGGTATCACATGTATTAACCTCCTAGATTTTTTGTCACTTGTTATGATTGAATTAGTAGCATGCACATATGGTAAGTGAACAATAGAGATAATACTAATAAAATCTATACAGGGTGATTGTGCATAAATCCAGTTGAGTGAGCTACAAAGATGGTTGAACTAAAAGATGCAATAACTAATATGACTCAAGATAAGAAAGAGGCACTCGCTTCACCGGTAATTAATCTAGATAGTAATCTAATTATGTTTTACATGTTATATGTTAGTTGATGGGCATCAACCACTATAATCGCTTCTCATTGTAAGACAAAATGTGTTTCAGCAATTGTAACAACGAAATTTTATCGTCCTCGAACAAGATTTGTTTTCCAATTGGGACTAGTTGACATGAATATTGACATTGTAGTTTTAAATTATCAAACTCTCATTTTTAACATGTAATCTGTGAACATATGAATGTGTGAGCATGTCCATAGCCAAAGGGGTGAATCTTAACATTGTGTGGAGGTTTCCTTATGTGGATCTTTCACTATGGAGAGGAATCTTCCTCTGCACAGTGAAATATTTGCACTAATAATATTAATTGGAGATTTGTTTAATGTTGGGTATGTGTTATGTTCTTTCCACGACTATGGGAAGTGGACCCACAGATGGTGGGTAGACCTACCCATGGTTTTGTGCATGGGTTTTGCACATGGCTTTGGGCATGATGGTGTTCTACCCATGGTATTTTGTTGACCCAGTCAAGGGAACTACAATTATGTTCTTATACAAGGTTATGGATTGGATTTTATGAATGCCTCGATATATATATATATATATATCATAAAATTGAAAGGAATATAATGAAAGATCCAGCAAAATCTATGTGTATATTTGTTTTCTGTTCTCTCCATTATTTATTTTTATGCTTGAAGTATTCATTTGTAGACAATTTTTGTACAAGGTTAAAACCTAGATTTGGTATTAGAGTTGTTTCAGCTTCAAAGGGACACCTTTGCTACTGAGGGGATTTTTCTCAGGCTTGTGGTAGATATTAGCTTGAGGGGTCATAGCCCAGGTTCAGAGTTAGTTGCGCCAACCAATAAAACCCTAAACTGTTGGCCCTTTTGGCAACAACTCACGTAGCATAGGTTGTAGTCTCACCCAAAGCAGTATTCGGGGATGACAAAACCTGGTTTCTACATCTAGAGGTCAGTGTGATGGGTTCTTGTGGCTTCTAAGGCTTATTTCCAACCTCCGCGGACCCTAACCCTTAAAATACAAATAATTGTAGTAACTTGCAGAAACAGAATCTAACCCTTTGCAAAGTGCTTTAAACATTCATAATATCAAGTAATTGAATAGATCTACTACTTTTTCACATCAATTAAACATTTCTTCATACGAATTTAGATAACAAAGAGAATATATAGAAATTTCATAAGTAAATACAATCGCACATATACACAATTATGGCTCCAAAGTGGTCTTTATTTGATGTATTTCTTTTTGTTACACACTCTTCTTCCCTAAACACACAGCTACAGGGACCAACACACTAAGCTTGCGGACTTACCAAGGTCCCTGCACACTTAGCAACAAGAGCCTTCTATTTCACCTAAGTACAGTAAACATACTTTCCTGTCTCAGACTACTTGCCCATACAATGATCTTTAATTCTTGACTCACTTCCTAGACTTGTTATGACTCCTTTATATATAGCCTTCTCTTTTACAATACGATGGTTTGTGAACCATGGGCAGGTCACGAAACTCCCTATTTTATAACATGATAAGGGAATAAATCCCCTTTTGACTCTTATGACCTTCACGCTTGGCTCCCTCAAAACACGAATACTTTACAAGTATAACAAAATTAATTACAAATTCACCCCAGGAGACCCTATCCCAATAGTAGACCATGTTAAGTGGGAGATTAGTGGGATCGATTCTTGCAGTGAAAGAAGATGGCAAACATTGGAAACGTAGAGATTGATAGATTTAATGGTCAGAGTTTTTAGTTTTGGAAGCTCAAGATGAAGGATTTGTTAGTCTACCGAGATCAGCAGAATGTTGTAGATCCAGGAATGACACCAACAAGAATGTTAGAATAGGACTAGGAAAATTTAGATCGGAAGGCGAAGAGCACAATACAATTGTGTCTCTCAGATTCAATATTGTTGAACGTATCATGGAATGTTATAGCAAAGGATTTGTGGGTCAAGTCAGGGACTTTGTATCAATCCAAGTCTCTAGTGAACAAATTGTTCTTGCAAAAAACATTGTATAACCTGAGTATGAAGGATGGATACTTGGTGATAGATCATCTGAACACCTTTAATATTGTGGTAAGCCAATTTTTATATGTTGATATAAAAATTTCAGACGAAGATAAGTGTATTAATTTTCTATGTTCTCTACCATATTAGTGGGATATCCTATTTGTTGCAATAGGTAGCGATACAACTACCTTGAAGTGTGATGAAATAGTCTCATCCTTGTTGTCAAAGGAGATGAGATGAAAAAATATGGAGAGCCATAATGGAGATGACTTGTCTATATGAGGACATTCCTAGAACAGAAAAAAAATAAGTCCTCAAGTGGGAGATCTAAATCTAGAGGGAGATCTAAATCTCCAGGATCAAATGTAAAGGTGTGCTCGAAATGCGGAAAGGAAAGGCACTAAAAAAAACGGAATTCAGATCTAAAGCTACCAAGAAAGGAAAGGGATCTAATGATGCTCCTTCTGTAGAGGCGAAAACCACCTTAGATGAAGGTGGGGATGTGTACTTGGCTTCTTCTTCAAGTACACATGTAGATCATGAGGCATGGTTGACTGAATCAGGTGCATCCTTTCACTTCACTCCCATAGGGAATGGTTCTGCGAGTGCAAGAAATATGATGGTGGTGATGTCTTCTTAGGGGATGACAGGAAGGCTAGAATCATTAGATGCGGAAAAGTCAAGAGGAAGTTGCAAGATGGATGATGTAGGTGTAAAAATAGTGTTCGATAAATATACCTGCAAGATGGATGATGTGGGTGTAAAAATAGTGTTCAAGAAATATACCTGCAAGATGGTTCGGGGAGCACTGGTATTGATGTGGGGAGTTTAGATTGGAATTTTTTAAAAGCTTCTAGGTAGAAATGTTATTGATGGGTGCAATAGTTATGTGGTTCCTGAAAGTGGAGAAGAAAACCTAGTGGTCTCTGGAGAAAAGGCCATGCTCTAGCATAAAATGTTTGGACATATTGGAGAGAAGGGCCTTTGAATACTACATGGTAATGGTATGGTAGAAGGGATGTCTAATTTATCTTTTGATTTTTATTTCTGTGAACATTGTGTATATGGGAAGCAGAATCAGGTGAGTTTCCCCTCTGGTGCTAAGAGGGTGAAAGATATATTAGCTCTTGTGCACAATGATGTGTTTGGACCTGTGCTGGTTCCATCACTAGGTAAGTCTACGTACGATGTCTCATTTATAGATGAATTGTCAAGGAATACATGAACATATTTCCTTAGGAAGAATCTGAAGTCTTTGACAAGTTTAAACATTTTAAGGTTCTGGTGGAAAATCAGATAGAGAAGAAGATCAAGGTGTTGAGGAAGATTTTGTAAGAAGTTGTATATAGCACGACAGAAGGCTAATCCATTCAAAACTCAACAAAATGGAGTTTCAAAAAGAATGAGCAAGATGTTGATGGAAAAGGCAAGAAGCATGCTCAATGGTGTCAGGTTAGGACATGAATGTTGGGTAGAGGCAGTGGAGACTACATGTTACTTGTTTAATAGATCACCTTCATTAGAGTTGGAGGATAAGACTCCACATGAGGCATGGACTGATAAGAAACCCCCTCTTTCACATCTAAGGGTATTTTGTTGTGATGCATATGTACATGTTCCAAAGGAGAAAAAAACCAAGTTGAATAGTAAATCTGAAAGGTGCATCTTTATTGGGTATAAGGATCGTTAAAAAGGTTATAAGCTTTGGAACCCAGAAAAAAGGAAGGTTGTTTACAACTGAGATGTGGTGTTTAGAGAGGTGAACACTGTTATTAAACATGAAGTCCTATCAAAGTAACATGGTAAGATACAGTTTGAGCTAAAGGAGGAAGAATCAGAATCTATAGAAAAATAGGAATCAAAAGAGGAAGAGCCACAAACTCCAGTTTTGAGAAGATTAGTTCAAAAGAGAAGGCAGCCAGAAAGGTAGAGTCCATCTTCTTTATATTCAAATTTTGTTTTATTTGTTCTTGATGATGATCCTAGAACTACCAGGGAGGCAGTAGATTTAGAGATGGAAAACTCTAGAAAGAGGCCATGGTTGATGAAATGACATCTTTGGAAAAAAATGAGGCTTTGGATCTAGTGGAGTTTTTGGCTGGAAGGAAACCCATTGGAAGTAAATGGGTGTTTAATAATAAGATTAATGCAAAAGGAAAGGTGGAGAAATATAAAGATTGGTTGGTAGAAAAATGTTATTCCTAGGTGTCGGGAATTGATTTTGGTGATATTTTTTATCCTATTGCCAAGTTCGTTTCTATGAGATTACTTTTATCTGTTGTTGCTACTTTTGATTTTGAGGTAGAATAAACGAATGTGAAGACAACATTTCTTCACGGGGATTTGGAAGAAGAGATATACATGAAGCAACCTGAAGGCTTTGTGGTAAATGGTAAGAAATAACTAGTATGCAAGTTAAAAAGTCTCTATATGGGTTAAAAAAATCACCAAGGATGTGGAAATGACAAAGAAATTGTCCAGGATTTGAAGACCCAATTGTCGTCCAAATTCGACATGAAGGATCTTGGTGCTATAAATTATATTTTCAGCATGGAAATTAAATATGATCGGGAAAAGAGGAAGTTATGGTTAAACCAGAGGAAGTATGTCGAGACAATATTACAAAGGTTTAATATGCAGGATAGTAAACCAATGAAGGTTCTTATTCCTTTAGGTGTAAATTTATTTGTTGAATAGTGTCCTAAGACACAAGGAGAGGAAGAGGACATGTCTCATGTTCCGTATGTGAGTTTAGTTGGTAGCCTAGTTTATGCAATGGTTTGCACCAAACCATACATCGCACATATAGTGGGAGTATTGAGTAGGTTTATGTTAAAACCAAGGAAGGAGCATTAGACAATAGTGAAGCACATTTTTAGGTATTTGTGTGGCACTAGTGATTGTGGTTTGTGCTACTAAGGAAGACCAGAATTGGATAGATTTTTGCACATTTGTGGCTTTGTTTTTGTGGACTATGCTGGAGATTTTCATCAAAGACTATCTACAAGTGGGTATGTGTTTGTAGCATCCCATGTTTCCTAGTACAGTTTTGCGACCCTGATTGAGGGTCATTTTTGATAGATTATATATGACATAATTATATGTTATGGAATTGGATTGATCACTTGATTGGGGAACATTGTTATATATATTGCATGCATAGTTATATTTCCTCTTATGTGTGGCTATGTGATTGATTATATGTATCATATATACATTGATTTACGTCTCTTTTTGTTTGATATCTAGCTTATGACATATCATTATGACATATGAATGGAGGCTACTATGTGGAGTAGTTAACGTACCATAATCTTGTTAATGATTTATGATGTATGTGATTTTACATTATTGATCTTATATTTAGAAGGATTTGGCAGGGATCTTAGTTACTACCAAGAAGGATGCTCAGATGACTATGGAGGGCATGTATATATTTGGGTAAAATGTAATTGAATTAAATTCATTATGAATTTTGTTGATGCTTTTAATCTATGATATTATGATGTGCAGATCTGGGGAAACAAGGCCTTGCCAACAAATCATCAGATGCATATGAGCTCACAAACAATGCCTTGAGGAAAACTATGTAGCTTCAAGAAGAATAGATGAGAATCTATGGGAAATATTAGGGCGCAGAGTCCTAATTTTCTAAAGATAAAGGCATGGAGTCTTGATTCTACTAGGACGTGGAGTCCTAAGTACAGGGCAAGGAAGCAGAGTCCTAACAAGTCAGGAAAAGTGTACAATAGGGGTGTGGAATCCCTATTCTCTATCAGAAAAACACCACTTAAGGGCTTACATCAACCAGGTGAATTAATCTAAGTTAAAATTTAAGTTGAATTAAATCCAATTTACCCACTTTAGAGGATTATTCAAAATAAATATTATTTTAATGCAAAATATCAGTTATCTACTTTAAAAAAATAAATAATAAGAAAAATCCTTAAGTAGACACATGGGTGGTGAATATTACATAATTTAGGTACCTAAATAAAATAAGATAAAAGGAGAAAATTTGGAGAGGTGCCACATTAAGGGGGTGGTGAGTAATACATATTTTTATATATAAAAAATTAGTTGATTTTTGCATGAAGGGGGTGAGGTGTCTCTCCACTCCATGCTTATAAATATTGAAGGATTTTTCCCCATGGAGGGGGAGACCAGAAAGAGTAAGGAAATGCTGCCAAAATGACTACCCAATTCCTAAATTAAAATCCCAGTAATTGATCTCAATTCCTAAATTAGAATCTCAGTAATTTATCCTGGTTGATTGAGACTAAGTGGTGTGAGAGGAAGATAGGATATCTTCCTTAGTTGCCCAAAGTTTCTCACTATTGTTGAAGTTGGTATTGTTTGTGAGCTCATAGAGTTAGGGGGTTCCAAGGAAAAAAAAAATTCTTTGGATATGGTTGGGTGGTAAATCTGACTGGTCTATTGTAGTTGGCAAGCAGAGTTGTTGAACAAAGTAGAACAACTCAGTATCAGGTAAAATTTATAGTTTGTTATATTATGCTTTAATTAACCTTTCTTGGATGAATATGTAGTTAGTTTACCTTCAAAATAGTTATTGTTGTTATAAAATATCTGGTTATATATGTGTTGAAATTACATAACTATAATTAACTGTAGTCTCTATATCTTATATCCATTATAAGTGTACTATTTTTATTTTCAATTTGTTGATCTTTGCTTTATCATACATTTATTTTTATGGAAGCATATGGTGAAGAAGAGTTACTATTATGTTAATAATTTTATGTTTATGAAAGCCTATATTGAAAAAGAGTTAATATTTTGTTAATTTTTGTTAGGGAAGGAAAAAAAAAGGAGGATTACAACTTAAGCTTGTAATTCACACGTGTACAAAAAAAAAAACATGTCATGTAAACTATAATTGGAAGAGATGATGTTGATATTCCTATTCTCTGACGTCCTCCTTTGCTTAGATGGTATCCTTTGAGTTTATATATTGATCTTTCATCTAATAATAGTTTTATGCAAAAGTCTTGTTTCAGAGTAATCATTGTTTTGAAGGCACTCAACACATTGTTCATGCTCTTATTCTTTTTGCAGAAAAGAAAGTTCTCTTGAAATATAACATTTATTATCTTTTTAGAAAAGAAAGTATTCTTTGAAATGTAATACTTATTCATTTTGCACTAAAGAAAAACATATATCTCTGCTTCATTTTTGTTTACTCATGTTAGTGTGCTAATTTAGAGTGCCATATCATTAAATGCAAAGGTGGATAGTTCTTTTAGCTTGATGGTTGTATGTGTGGTAATCCTTTGTAAATTTTACTATAAAACCTTACAAGAAAAATTAGTGTGGTTATCCTCTGTAACTTTTACTATATATACATTCTTGGAAAATATGAGCTTATGATTCCTTTCTTTTCAATATGTTGTTTGACGTTTTCATTATTGCTAAAAGTATTTGTGTTGAATAGAATCTAAAAGAAGTTAACCTTGGTAATATTTTATAATGTTGGTAATATTCATAACCTTGGTAATATTTATATGCATTATTGGCAAATGAGATTTTATGATTTATCCATTTGCATTATTTAGTTTAAAGTTTTTATTTAAAAAAAGAAGTATTAGTTTGGAATAATTTTAGAGGGAAGGTACTATTAAATGTTTTACACACTGGTATATTTGGTAATTTTACCAATAGTTGATTTTGGAATGAGTTTAAATCATTTATTATTATTTTAGTGTTGCACTCTACATAACACCAAATCTGAGTACGTGAGCTTACACATGGAATACTTTTGTTTGAACAGTATGAAAGAACACTATGTTTTGTTTGTTTGGACTATCTTTGAAAATAAAATTTTGAGTCTTTTTGTAGGTTGGAAAGATATACTTTGATTTTGTTTCATGCAATATGTAATGGTAACAATAACAATCTTTAGTTCAAATGGTATGGATTTGGTAATTATGACCAATCACTTATGGACACCATATTCTGTTATCCTTCCTTAACATCGATGTTATTTGAATACTAAATTGAATTTATTTTAATAAGTTTTAGGTTCAATGGCATCACCTTATTTTTCATGATTTTAAAGTAATATAAATATTACCGTATAATTAAGGATTGAAAATGTATGTAATTTAGTAAGTATTGGAAATTGTGTTGTATGTTTTAAAGAATTGAAATAAGAATTATGTTGGATTTTTCCTTTTAGGATATATATAAATTCCCTTGGAATATTTTGCATGTAAAGCTATGGTATTGATGAAATATTCTCCGAGTACATAAAGAGATTAATTTTAGTTATTTGGGGTAAATAAGATAACTAATTTGGAAGTAAGATAAATGGTTTTGAAATTATCAAGATTATTCAAGTTATACTATCAAAGATTTTAAAACAAAGTATTCTAGTGGGGTCCACAATATATGAGCCAAAAGAAAAGGTAGATTGATTTCCATCATGAGTAACAATCTTTGATGATAGTAAATAAGTAATAGAGAAGAGAAAATGGAAATGAATCCTCATGCTATGATCATTTAATGATTTCATAATGCTATCAAATATTTCTAAAATGGCAGAATTTTATGTACAAAATATAGGGCATTGTTGCAAAGAAATAGTATGCAAATGAATGGATCAAATGTTAAGATCTGAACTTTATGTTACATGGAATGAATGCTTAGGATATGATGAGTTCTTCTTTATTTTTGGAAGATTTAATAATTTCATGGATATTTTTTGATATGATGATTTCTTCTTCATCTTTGGAAGACTTATAATTTATGTGATGATTAATGTGTTTTGTTTTCATGTACTACGAAAGGCCAAAAGCATGATACAAGTATATGTAAAGTATTGTTAACATATACAAATATTATGGATCTATGGATATATTTTCAATTCTTTTATGAAACATGGATGGGTTTTATATTAAAAAAAAAACACTTTTTTGGGTAACTTGAGAAACGAGGGAGGATGGAAGTTTCACCTCCACCTTCCCAAGATAGAAAATATGAAAAAATATCTGTTAGGGAAGTAAGGGAAATGATGTTATCCTTTAGGAAGATAACTAGCTTAGTAGGGTTGGAGGGAATCCTTCAGTACCTGGTTCTTTGTCTCAAGCAGAGAGACAGGAGGTACCATCTGATGGAGATGTGCATAGAGAGTTGGAAAAAGTTAAGCTTCCTATATTTAAGGGTACCACCAAAGGCGAGGTAGCATAAGCTTGGTTGGAAAACATGCACCTATGTTTTAAGTTGCAGAACTATTCTAGCAACCCAAAAAGCTAAGTTGGCTATATACTAACTTAAGGAGAGTGCACTATTATGGTAGAGGAACTTATAATATCAATTGGGATATTCCATTTCTACCTTGAAATGGGAATGATTTGAACAAGAATTTCAAGAAAAGTACCATTTTGTTGAATACATGGAGAGGAAATTGAATGATTTTCACAATCTCAAGCAAGGAACTAAGACGGTGCTTGAATATGAGGCCTGATTCATGGAGCTGCTTAGATATGCAACCTATCTCAATACTGAAGCTCTCAAGATAAAAAAAAGTTTTTGTACAGATTGAATCCTATTATAAAGGAAAAGGTGCACATTTTGATGCCTACTACGTTGCGTGAGGCAGTGCAAAAATCAGTTATAGTTGAGGAAGAACCGTTGGGAAGAAAAATTGGGGATAAAGCCCCCAATCTATCATTCCATGGGAAACCCCCTAGAAGGGGGGGACCAAATATAAGGAATAATACAAGTGGATTGCATCATCAAGGATTTCAAAAGAATCATACTTTTAAGAACCATAGAAATAATCTAAGGAAATATCTTCAGAAAAGTAGTACTCACACTCAAGAATTGGTTCAGAGTTCAATACAATCACCTAAGAAAAGGGTCAAATTGATGAAACATGATCCTATTAATGGATGTTGGACTTGTGGAGGACCTAATTATGAGCGAGATTTCCCTGAGAAGAAGATTGAGGCACAATCAGACAAGGAGCAGGCCACTGTTAGAGATATGGGCAGATCCCATAGGATTCATGCTGTTGTGCACAATCGTCAACTTGAGCATCAGTCAATAGTGCTTGAAGCATCCAAAAAATTGAATGGTATGAAAGTTACTATTTGAATTGATCCTGGTGCAACTAAAAGTTCTATTTCTCCTAATTCTTTATTAAAATGTAAATTGGTGGCAAAAGAGAAAAACAATTTTGATCAGGTCGAGATGGCCTCAGGGCATTCTCAAACGGTAGAATACCTAGTGCAAGAGTGCCCTTTAGACATGGGAATGTGTGTCACACATGTGAATATTTATTTGACGTCACTTGGTTATTATGATGTAATAATTGGGGTGGATTGGATCTAAGCTCACTAGTTTGTGCTTAATTGTCGAAGTAAAACCCTTCAATTAATGAGTGATGAGGGTCAATCTATGGTTCTCCATGGGGAAAAGAGACTTGTTTCTTTAAGGCTTATCTCAACCTTGCAGTGGAAGTGAAGTCGTAGAAAAAGATGTCAAATGTATGCTATAATGACTGTAAATGAGGGAGAGCTTTCATCCCTTGATAAATATCTTATCCTTTCGGAATTTTCTAATGCCTTTCCAGAAGAGTTGCCTGGTTTGCCTCCCAAGAGGGAGATTGACTTCTCCATAGAGCTTAAGCCTTGAGCAGAACCAATATGCAAAGCTCCATATCGAATGTCTGTTGTTCAACTTTGGGAATTGCAAGCGCAACTACAAGAATTATTGGATTGAGGTATGATTAGACCCAGTGTTTCACCTTGGGGAGCTCCTATAATATTTGTAAAGAAGAAGGATGGATATCTTTGACTTTGAATATATTATAGGAATTTGAATCGAGTAACTATTTGAAATCAATCTCCTTTTCCTCACATTGATGATCTATTTAATCAAATGAAGGGAGCCACTATTTTCTCCAAGATCAAGCTTCGATTGGGGTACCATTAGGTTAGAGTTAAGGAAGAGGATATTCTTAAGACTACTTTTCAAACTTGTTTTGGTCATTATGAGTTTGTGGTTGTTCCTTTTGGGTTATATAATGCTCCAGTATTTTTTATGAGTCTGATGAATGGTGTGCTTCGTAAGTACCTAGACAAATTCTTACAAGTGTTCCTTGATGACATATTAATCTATTGAAAGACCCCTGAAGAGAATGAGCAACACTTGAGATTGGTGTTGCAATGTTTAAGGGAAAACAAGACTTATGCCAAAATATATAAATGTTCTTTTTTCGAATCAAAAATCCATTATCTTGGACACATTATTTGTAGCAAAGGCATTGCTGTTGACCCAGCAAAGATTGATGCAATTTAAGAATGGCAAGCACCCTCCAATGTGCATGAAGTGCGTAGTTTCATGGGTATCATTATCACTCTAAAATTTCCCTAGGGTTGTCATGTTGTGTTTAAATAAATGATAGAGGTAACCACAAACCTACTTTTGAGATCAGGATCTAGGCTTCCTAATGCTTAGAGAGGGCTCTCTCTTAATAATTTAACTTTGTTGAGTTAACTGATTTTAGGCTAGTTATTTAAGATTGTTTGGGTTTTTTATTTGATTTGGTGGTGGAATCACTGATTCAGATGGATAGATAAGTGTCCTTTTACCATTGGGCCATGGAGTCCAAATGTCAAGCAAACAGGATTGAATCAAGTTCTAAAGATAATGTTCATAGGGAAAGGTAGCTGAGTAAGTTTAGATCTTTTAGGCTGGATGGTGAAGTGGTTTTTCAATCGAGGTCAAGGAGCAGTTAAGGATACCTCAAACTGGATAATGAGGGAAATGAAAGAGGTCAATCGAAACTAGGGACAAGTGAAGAATTACCTACTCTGGATATCAGACAAAAACATAAAAATAAATAAATGTTAAAGACAGATTGTACTTAAACAAATTATGTAGTAACATTCCAATTATTTCATTCAAATTAGAAAAAACATGTATGTTTGTGAAATACTTAAGAAAATGACAATTTTACAAATGAAAGATACTTCACTAAAGTGGCCCAACACATGAATCCTGTAATGCGATGCCTTTATTACTCAGTCCAGTTTGTTGACTTGTAAATGTTTACAATAAATCCTCAGGTTTTCATATCAATGTAACTATAGAAATGTTCAGCAATCCACCCTCTATACTTCGAATTATGAAGTATTTATACAAAAATAGTTACAAAATATATTACACTGTTTTTAGGAATTATTCAAAGAAAATAAAATATCTTCATGCAAGAAGATAGAGACACCTAGGAGACCAAAAGGATAGTTGTCCCTTCTTTTACTGATTTGTCGTTTTTTGTTTTTATCTTTTGTTGCCTTCTCTCTTTGGTTGTTGCTCTACGTTGGTTGTCCTTTTACTCTGCCTTTTGACTGATACTCTTTCATATGATACTCTTTGACTTAGTTGATCTGTTGTTTTACTTTCACTGCTTTGTATTCACTGTTTACCTTGCATTTTCACAGTAAATCATTCAACTTTTCCCAAGTCTCTGTATCTGGTAATTTAATATTTACCATTCTTCTATAGACTTCACCAGTTTCTTTGTACTTTGCAAAAGTGGGCTTGTTTACAAAAAGATGTTTCACCTCATGCTGGAGGTAAAAGGGGTTCTCAAAAGTTTGGTGAAGGAATTTTCCTATGGAAATCCCCTTCATGGAAGAACTGTTGGCTTGTTCCTTTGTCACTTCTCTCATTCTCTTATCATAGTCTTCATGTGGCATCAACTTGTCATTAATCACCAGTGGATTAGGTAGACCTTTCTACCTCAAAGCATCAAATTTAACCATGAACCTGGCTATTGCTTACTCCATTGTATGGAATTTATCCTCAAGTTATGTCATCAAGTTCCTCTTGGTGATTAGCTTCTTCAATTCTAGTATGGTCCTAGTTCTATCAGCTATTCCAAGTTCCTGCAATTCATATTTATTCTTTGAGTTAAGGAACTCGATTATTCTTGAGGCTTCTTCTGGCATATTTCCAAGTTCATCTCTAACCCTTTGAATTGCCTCACCAGCCTCTTTGACCAAGTCATTTTGTTCAAATATCACCTATATAGATGGCCAAATATCATTGACTGAGTCAATGATATTTGCCCATAAAAGTTGTTTTTGTTGGGCTAGTGGCTCTTTCAGTGTTAATTCTTTCTCCAGCTTCTGTATCTTTCCATTCAACCTGTTTGTCTTCTAAACTTCATTCTTATGCATGATTTGAGCCATTTTATTCTCATCCTCTAGAATTTTCATTTGTTCCTTAAGTCTATTTATTTAAGTGGTTTGGATGGACGTATCCTCCATGGCTTTGACCAATTTAGCTTCTTCATCACAGGATGAGTTGTTGTTGTTGAACCTATTTCTGATGTAGTTGGAAGTGTTGCAACTAGTGGAGCTGATGGGGCCAATGAAACTGCCAAAGTATAAGGAACTGTTGGAGTGACTGTAGGAATAGCAGTAGCAGTAGCTGCTTTAATGGTGGATTGTTTCTCCTGTACCAACTTATCCATTTCATTCTCCATTTCTTTCAATTGAACATTTAGCTGGAGAATGAGGTCCATCATCTCATCTTTCTGGCTTTGGCTCTCTAGAACTTCATTGGTCTGTGGATGTTCAGAAGGAGGTAATTTTAGTTGCTTCTTCAAAGCATCAATGTATTCATTTTTATTCTTTATGAGCTTTTCTATAGCCTTGATTTCATTTGGATTATATCCAATCTCAATAATCAAGTCTTCCAATGACTTGATTTTGTTATCCTTTGCTTGTGAGGATGCTTTCTCTAGCTTAAACTGTGCTGTGATATTATCTAGAGAATTCTGAAGTTTTTGTACACTCATGGCCCTGTTGGTCATCGTTGAGTATATCATTTCTCCTGCCTGCTTATGAAATTTAATTTGATCAACAGGGTGAACATCCCTGGCCAAAACTTCAAATTTTGTCTTCCTATAATATGCTAATGACTTAGGCTGTTGGACTGTAGGCTGCAAAACGGTCATTTTCATTTTACCAGTTTTAATGTCAAAAGCTGACATTAAACTATTCTAATTTCTAGGATATTTCTTGAAATACTGAGAATATGTTTTAGCTTTCAATGCCTCATTTCTTAATTTGATCTCTTTATGCCTCTTCTTTATGTCTTTTTCCTTATCCACTGGTTTGCTTGATGATGAGACCTCAATGCTAAGCTGTTTTTGAATACTTCTAGTATTAGAGGTGGAAGGTTGATGAGTTTCCTCTAAAACTGTTGGAGTTGTACTCTCTTTGACCCCTGTATCTATATCCATGATTTGAAGTGCCTTAACTGTCTCAACTATATCTTCTTGCTCATTGACATGATTTAGCTTGGGCTTCTTTCTGTACATGATTTTAAATCTATCATGTGTTGTATCTATGTTTGAGAAAGAACCCTCTTCTCTGGTCCTTTTTACATTCTTGTCCTGCAGGCTGGAGTATGCAGAATGGAACTAGTACCCATCTGTTTCTCCATATCTATCAAGGTATTTTCCAACCATTCTGACTGGTTGGCATATTTTTCTTTCAATGTCTGTTCAGGAGTCATGCATAAAAGTACTCAATTTGTATTTGAGCCTGAGTTTGTTTTTGACACCTAAAGGGTCATACTGCCACATGAAACTACTACTAAACTTCATTTCCTATAAAAACTTCCCTGCTTCTTCTCCAGCCTCCCTATTATTACAGATAAAAGGACCTAGCTAGTTTTTTATTTTGAACTGTGTTTCCTTACTAGCTGATAGGAAATTCACATCATCTAAGTTTATAATATGCCTGATATATTCTAATTCAAATATCCTCATGGGGAGATATTTGGGCAACTTATAGGGAGTGAGCTGGCATCCATATATTCTAATCTTAGTGTGGTCCATATATAGATACCAATCTCCTATTCTACTATTTTTAGACAACTGCAAAACTCTCTTTATCTCATCTCTGATCCTGGGCTGATTGCTATTGCTTAGCATATTGACAACTGGGTGAACAAAGGAATCAATGAACTCCTTGTAGCTGAAAACAGTGGAATACTTTTAGATTAAGGGTGTCCAAAATACGATAGATCTAGGATGGCCCTCAGTGTCCAACTTTTGGATGTTGACTAGAAACTTGTCTGATTGGAAATACAAGAACACGTCGAACAATACTAAAGAGTATTTGAATACTCTTTCATTTGGAAATCACATCAACTGATCATCGATTCTGTCTACTAAGAACTGGGCAAAATTGAAAACTGTAGCTGGAGGTTTCCTTGGGTAGAAAATAGAGAGGAAAGAAAGTATGGGCTCATCTAAATTCTCATTAGTGGCATATCCTAGAATACAAGAGAGCATGGTTACAATTTATCTGGCGTATCTTAGAGAAAATGGTGGTAGAGTATGGAGGACTGTCTGTAGGAGTATGAGACTCTTCTAGGATGAAAGTTTGAAAAATTTAGACCTCTTGGGAAGGTCCAGCTTCAAGTAGAGTTCCAGTAGGTTTTCAATGGAAAATGGGGTTTCATTTGGGTTTGTCTAGATCTGCAGTGTTTGGTTTATTGACTCAGCAGTGATTGTAAACAAAATATGCTGGTTAGGAGAGACTATGGCTCTTTGGCTTGGGATATAGCAGATTTGGCATAGGTGGATGATTTCAGGGAACTAGTATACCTATGGGAACAAGTATTTGGGAAAATTTGATTCACATATATGAATGTCATCATTTTGGTTCAGGAATGTGTCTTTACTCCAGTAATGGAGTTTCAATATATGGTTAGGGGAAACTATGTCTTTGATTTGGAAATCTCTGTCAGCCAATGTGTTAAAAAATTATATATTACAGAGCAATGGAACACATAAAATATTGCAGAAATATAAACATAAAGAACACATAAAACAAGAGAGACACATATATACATGGTTCACCCAGTTTGGGCTACATCCACCTTGAACAGCCAGTCCTTCCTTTCTATTATCCAGCAAAAATGAAGAGACACAACCTAAAACAGATCCGCTGTAATATCCTTTATTTTCTCTCACAGTCTCACCTCTCTGCTTCTCGCTTAGAGAATACACATATATTACAAAAAATGAATACAGTACGCTCATACAAAGAGAGGGATTGCATTCTAGGGAAAAAAACCCTAAACTAAACATAAGTTCTACCGTCAAATCATTCGCCTAATGAACAACCCAGATTGACTAGAAATTACTATACTTTTACAAGGCAATTTTACATCTATTTTTAGTTTCGAGGGCGCTGCCCCAGAGCCCCCGCTGGGGGACCGCTGGCCCCTGGACCCCCCAATTGGGGGGGATCGGACCCCCCAGACCCCGGCGAGGGTGACAAGTCCCCCCCCACACCCCCCCGTGGACGGGTGTACAAACTTCCTGGGGTATACATCTGGCTTAAACAAAGACCTTTGAACAATCATGCTCCATACACAACAATCTCCCACTTGGAGAATGATTGTAGCAACTCCATCGCTGCCCCATTTGCTAGACAATGACTCCTCTTTAGACCTAGTTGTTTCTCATCTTCATCGTCATCCTTGAAGACTAATTGAAACTGAGCATATTCTCAGTTTCTCCCTGGTTATAACTTTTGTTAGCGTATCTGCAGGATTCTGGCTAGTGCGTATCTTTTCCAGCTTCAACTCTCCATCTTCCAACATTGATCATATGAAATGGTACTTGAGTTGTATGTGTTTAGTCCTGGAATGAAATGATGAGTTCTTTGTAAGATGAATGGCACTTTGGCTATCACTGTATAACGTGCCCATATCATGCTCCTTACCCAATTCACCCATAAACCTTTGTTACCAAATCATTTCTTTACTAGCCTCTGTAGCAGCAACATACTCTGCTTCTGTTGTTGAAAGTGCAGCAACACTTTGGATTTTTGAAACCCCACTGACAGCTGTTCCACCAACAGTAAATACATATCCTGTAGTGCTCCTCCTATTATCCTTGTCACCTACCATATCTGCATCAACATATCCCTGTAGAGAAATGTTTGGACCACCAAAGCATAATGCTTGATTTGTGGTACCTTTCAAATATCTGAGAATCCATTTCACTGCCATCCAATGTTCCTTTCCTGGATTGTTCATATACCTACTTACAACTCCCATTGCATGTGCAATATCAGGCCTTGTGCAGACCATTGCATACATTAAGCTTCCAACTGCTGATGCATATGCAACTTTAGACATATAATCCATGTCTTCTTAGGTCTTTGAGCACATTTCCTTACTAAGTTTGAAATGGCTAGCAAAAGGTGTACTAACTAGTTTTGCATTGTGCATATTAAATCTTTTCAACACCTTTTGTATGTACTCATTCTGAGACAATGTTAACTTGCGATTTTTCCTGTCTCTAGTGATTCTCATACTAAGGTTTTGTTTTGCAGCTCCCAAATCCTTCATTGCAAATGAATTTTCCAATTTTCTTTTAAGCACATTTATTTCCTAGATGTTAGACCCTACAAAAAGCATGTCATCTACATACAATAACAATATAATATAGCTGCCATCATTTTGCTTTTTCAGATAAACACAATGATCAGAATGACATCTAGTATAACCTTGTTCAGACATAAACTTGTCAAAATTTTTGATACCACTACCTTGGAGCCTGTTTTAAGCCATACAAGCTCTTCTTCAACCTGCACACTAGTTTCTCCTTCCCTTTCACTTCATATTCTTGTGGCTATTGCATATATATCTCTTCCTCCAAATCCCCATGGAGAAAGGTTGTCTTTACATATAACTGCTCAAGATGCAAATTTTCAGCTGCTACAAGACTTAAAATAGTTTTGATTGAAGTCATTTTAACAACAGGAGAAAATATTTCATCAAAATCAATACCTTTCTTTTGTGCAAACCCCTTCACCACAAGTCTAGCTTTGTACCTCTGTTTTCCTCCATCTTCTTCCTTCAGCCTGTAAACCCATTTATTCTTCAATGTAGTTTTTCCTGCAGGTAACCTAACTCAATCCCAAGTCTAGTTATGCATTAAGGAGTCCATCTCTTCTTCCATGGCTACCTCCCACTTATTCCTGCTTTCAACCTGCATTGCTTCTCGAGTTCACCAGAATCAGTCAACAACAAATAATATAATGAAGGATAGTATCGTTCAGGGGGTCTACTTATCCTGGTAGATCTTCTAACACCACTTTCAAGTGTTTGGGGTGCCTGTTGCTGTTGTGGTGTTTGCTCTTGTTTTGGCTGTTGATTATTGTTATTTTTAGGAACCTTTACCTTTTTAGTGATCTCATCAAGGACTGCGTATTCCTTGTTCTCCTTTTCCTGTTTCTTTTCCTGAAACTGATTCTTATACAAGACCTTTTCATTGAATATTACATCTCTGCTCCTAATGATTTTGTGATTTTCGTAATCATATAAGTGATAACCAAAATCATTAACACCATATCCAATAAAGGTACATTTCTTTGACTTTGCCTCAAGCTTTGTTCTATTTTCTTTATCAATATGGACAAATTCTTCACAACCAAAAGGCTTTAAAAAGGAGTGGTTTACCTTTTTACCTATCCATGCTTCCTCTAGAACACCACCATCCAAGGAACTTGAGGGCCCTTTATTTATTAGATAAACAACAGTATCTACAACATCTGCCCAAAACTGTAAAGGAAATCCTGCATGCAATCTCATGCACCTTGCACGCTCCATGATTGTTCTATTCATCCTTTCTAACACACCATTTTCTTGTAGTGTTCTTGGAACTATATTCTCTCTACTAATTCCATGCTCTGAACAGTACCTATCAAACTATTTGCTGCAATATTCACCTCCATTGTCTAATCTAAGACACTTCAATTTCTTTCTTGTCTCAATCTCAACCAAATCTTTCCATTTCTTGAAAGTATCAAATACATTAGATTTATTCTTAATACAATAAATCCAAGTTTTTCTTGTTGCATCATCAATAAAAGTAACATAATAATGAGAGTCACTGAGAGATGATACCTGAGTAGGTCCCCATACATCTGTATGCACAAGATTTATTTTTTCACTCCTTTTCTTTCCCAACTCTAAGAAATCTAACTCTCTTATGTTTTCCATAAATGCAATTCTCACAGAAGTCCAAATCAACATTCTTCAAACCCAGCAACAAATTCCTTGAGTGAAGAATCTT
>APFE030791027.1:34848-100387 GCA_000404065.3 Pinus taeda
TAACTGTTTCATAAGAAATACCTTGTTTGAGGCCGAGGGTTTTTCATATAGTTTCTCCAACGCCTTAATCAAACCCTCCGTCGTTGTTTCCTTCGAAATGTTGAAGGTGACCAACACTGCAAGGCACAACTGTATTGTTCTGAGTGCCTTTCTATCGGGAAGGCTCCATTCTTCATCTATCATACCCGTCGGCATCTTTGTTTTTCCACCCAATGGTAGGTATAGATATTTCTGATACAGATAATCTTGCATCTACATATTCCACAGTGAGAAGTTTTGGCCGTTAAGTTTCTCGACCCTAAACTTACCATCTTCCACCATTTCTCCCACTTGAACCAGGAACCCTTCTTTCTTGCGAGTTTATCAACTAAATATACCTTTGGCTCTGATACCAGTTGTTAGAAAATTATATATTACGGAGCAGTGGAACACATAAAATATTGCAGAAATATAAACACAGAAAACACATAAAACAAGAGAGACACAGATATATGTGGTTCACCCAGTTTGGGCTACGTCCACCTCGAACAGCCAGTCCTTCCTTTCTATTATCCGGCAAAAATGAAGAGACACAACCTACAGCAGATCCGCTGTAATATCCTCTGTTTTCTCTCACAGTCTCACCTCTCTTCTTCTCACTCAGAGAATACACATATATTACACAGACTCAATACAATACCCTCATACAAAGAGAGGGGTTGCCTTCTAGGGCAAAAAACCTTGAACTAAACATAAGTTCTACTGTCAAATCATCTGCCTAATGAACGACCCAGATTGACTAGAAATTACTATACTTTTACAAGGAAATTTTACATCTATTTTTAGCTTCAAGGGTGCTGCCCCCGAGCCCCCGCCGGGGGACCGCTGGCCCCCAGACCCCCCAGCCGGGGGGGATCAGCCCCCCCAGACCCCCGCGGGGGGACAAGTCCCCCCCGCATGGAGGGGTGTACAAACTTCCTGGGGTATACATCTGGCTGAAACAAAGACCTCTCAACAATCATGCTCCACACACAACACAATGGGAGGTGGTCAACATCCAAGTTAGGGGTTTGCAGGGGTTTCTCATTTATAATTCTTTGGGAAGCCATAATTTGGTTTATTCTATTGAATTATTGTTTATCTGGCTTAAGGAGTAAGCTCAGGACTTCTGGAACAATGGGAAGGGTGAATATAGTCTGTAAAAAAGGGTTTCTTCAGATGCACAGTGGGTTTCTTCAGTTTGGTAAGGTTCTTTAATTAATTCAATTAATTAACCTTTTATAATTACTGTGCAGAGCATAAATAGAGGGCCTTTCTGGTTCTTTCAAGAATACTTGGAAAAACAAAGATTAGGTGTGCAGTGAGGGATTTGTAGTAGCAATAGAGGCTTTTTGATGTATGAATGGTATTTTTGTTGCTTCCAGTCAGAGTCTCGAGCATCTTCTGGTTGTAAATGGGTTAAATGGTTGAACAGAGTTCTTGGGGGTTAGAATTGGTTGACAGAGATTTCTTGCAACGAAATAACGACAAAAAGGGTAGAAAGGACAGCCTTTTGGCTTTTAACCAACAGTGGTTAACTTTGGGCGTGGAATTAATGTGTGAATAGTAGGAAGTTTCATCCTATGCAGGGAGGCAATTTTATGGAATATCACACCGCTTTTGAGTGGAGGGTGGTATTTTTTGGGAGCACATGATATAACATGGGGCTGTTGCGTAGCAAAAGGGTGCTCGGGAAAAACTGCGAATCTCGCGTGCTTTTCGGATGTTAACGATTAGATGATGGGAGCGTGCGATATGGTTATGGGTTGTTGGATATGGAGGTGAGCGATCATAGAGCTATCGCGCGGTGGAGTTGCAAGGGGTGAGTGGGGAGTGGGGTTAGGTTTTAATTAAAAAGAAATGTAATTAATTAGTGTCATTACAGGATTTAATATAATGTGATGGGTTAATAAAATGCGGGACCAAAGAATAAATACACTAGGGATATAAGTTAAAAGGGTACTGGGGAGGGTTTTTTAATGGGGCCCAATACTTTATTTAAACTTAGGATAAGGGGGTTTTAGTGGGTTTAATAGGGAAAATGAGATGAAATAGGGGGAGAGGTAAAATGAATGCGTAGGGATATTTTTACAAGGGGAAATGAAGAGAGAAGGGTCCTTTGGAATCAAGAACGGGAAATTAGTGAATGAAAAGTAATGAAGGGGTAATGGAGGGAAATTTAGACATGTAAGGGGTTTAGTGAAATGAGAGGATATTAGTGAATGAGCTTTAGTATTTAGGCCTATAATCATATGGAACGTTTTAGGGTAAATACCCCAAAGTAATACACAATTTTTGTGAATGTCCTCTTTCCTTTGATAGTTCCTCCTGCACATGAAACATAGGATCAAGCATGATGAAGGTGCATTTGAGCTTTTTGACCCTCTATTTGTTTTTCTTTGATAAGAAAACTATCTAATTCTAACCTTATAACTTCCAATGGCTCGGATTAAACTGATGAGCTCATTATTATTCTCTACTTAACTATTGATCTGCCAAGATTAAACAGTTTGGCTAGATCTTTCTTCTCTATCTATCAACATGAAATTTAAAGCATGAATGAATCAAGATTAAACTATTTGACCATCATGGATTGTTGCATTTTTGACAAGTTTCACACAATCTTATTTTTGCAAAACAAAGTAAAAGTAGTAGCATTTGAATTTGCATCACTTTTAGAATCTATTTTTTATCTCTTTTTGGTGGGGTCCATATTTTTTTTTAATCCTTTTCTTTTAGTCCTTTGATTTTTCTTTTAGGACTTACCCTCCTTACTTTTTTTATTTTTAATATGGAAAAACATTTTGTAGAAAGCAAAAGTATGTACAATATTACAAGACTAATCATAGCCAATTGAAAATTATGAATCCTATTATTATAGGACCCTAATAGTGACTCCACATGGGGATGGCATTTCTTGGTGAAATGTCAAGAACTTTAAGATCAGTTGCCTTTGAAACTTTTACTGTGCTTGCCTTGTAACTGCTTCTCTGTGATCTGCTTTATTCATAGATATGATGGTACACCTTTCAAAGCTTAGGGCCTTCTCTTCGAGGTTCAACCTCAAAATATAATCATCCAATCCAATCTAAACTTTGCAGTGTTATGTACAATGAGAAAGGTAAACAACTAAACTAATGTTAATCTGGGGACAAGTAATGCTTCAACATTCTACCATTGATTGGTCCACCTAGTAGATCTGTTTCATCTAACTTCTTCAAGAAAAATGCATTGTTACCTTTGTAACCATAAATGATGTAAGGGCCTTGCCATAGGAAATAAAATTTACCATGTTTACCCTTTTCTTCTCTTCTGGAATCCCATTTGAGTACTTTGTCACCTATGTAAAATCCATCATCTTTGGTTTTCTTGTCAAAAATCTTTTTGATTTTATCTTGGATCACTTGGGATTTGACATAGACTTCTTCCCTAGTTTGCTGCAAATGTATTGTATGATTTATCCTCCTTTGGAAATCATTTGATTCTACCTGCAATTCTTGAATCATCATCGGTATTCCTAGAGAGGATGGAAAAACAACATCCATTCCATATACCAGTTGATAAGGAGATGTACCAATGCAGTTTTTGGTAGTGAGTCTATCTGCCCATAAGGCATTAACCAACTTTTTGTTCTAGGTCTTCTTATTGTCTTCTAATAGTTTCTTGATGATATTAACAAGGCTTTTGTTTGAGGATTCTGCAAGTCCATTACCTTGAGGGTAATAGGTAGTGGAATGACCAAGGGTAATGTGATATCTGTTACAAAAGTCTACCATTTTATCGGATTTAAAAGCAGTTGCATTATTAGTAATGAGACTTTGTGGGCATCCAAATCTTGAAAAGATATTGTTTTCAAGGAATGAGATGATGACAAAATCCATGGCTTTTCTAGAAGGGATGGCTTCTATCCATTTAGTAAAGTAATCAGTGGCTGTCAAAATCCATTTATGTTGGGCTAAGGAGGATGGGTGAATTTCACCAATGAAGTCTAGACCCCATTGCTGAAATGGGATTTCTGTGGAGATGGTGTGAGGGGTAATGGTAAGAGTTTATTCTTCCCTTCAAAGATTTGGCATTTGTGACAAGAGGTCACATATTTTCTGACATCTTCAAAAAGGGTGGGCCAGTGAAAACCTGCCCTTAAAATCTTATTAGCAGTTGTTTTCCAGTATGGGTGTCCTCCACAATCTCCTGCATGAAATTATCGCATAACTTTGTCAGCTTCATCTTTTAATAAACAATTTAACAAAATGCCACCATTATCTTTCCAAAATAAAGCATTGTCTATGACACAATATTTCATTGATTTCATTTTCAAGAATCTACCTTTAGTTCTGGATAAGACAGCAGGAGCTTGTAAATTAGTAAAACAAATATAATATTTGTATACCAAGGTGAATCTTAAAAAACTTCACGGATCTGTGGAGTCACCATCTCTCCCTGATCATGTAGAGCACCAATGAAATTTATATCTAAGGCCTGAAAGTTTGATTCAGCTATGAGTTTGGCTAAACCTTGGCCTTTGAATAGTTTTTTGGGCTTTTTCTCAATATCATATTCTGAAATAGTGGCAATCCATTTGCCTATTTTTCCTTCATGCCGATCCTATGTTAGAATGTCCTTTACTACTGAATTTGGAACATATGCAATGATACATGAGTATAAAATGTACACTCTGAAATCTTTAATAGCCTTCACTAAAGGAAGTATTTGTTTTTCCATTATATTATACTTTAGTGTAGCATCTCTCAAAGATTTGCTAAAAAATGCAATAGGCTGGTCATAACCTTGATCATTATTTGCAACAACTGTTGCAATAGTATGTGTCAAATAAAAAGAAAAAATTATAAAATCTTTTTTGAAATCAACTGTTGCAATAGTATGTGTCGAAGAAAAAGAAAAAATTATAAAATCTTTTTTGAAATCAGGACTTATGAGGACATGTGTTTTAGTAAGGGCTTCTTTGATTGCCTGAAAAGACTACTTAGCCTCTACTGTCCACTTAAGTGTTGAATCTTTCTTTAACATGTTATTTAATTCTCTGATTCTACTAGGTTAGAAATGAATCTTCTAAGAAAATTTATTTTACCTAAGAATGATTGAAATTCTTTAATGTTTCTAAGGTGACTAATATTTAGGATTACCTCTATTCTAGCTGGATCAATTCTAATGCCTTCTTTCGGAATTATGTGTCCTAAGAGTTTTCCTTCTTCTAGCCCAAAGATTGTCTTTTTAGGATTCAAATAAATGCCAAATTTTCTGCATTTAATAAAAACTCTCCTCAAATGATCTAGATGTTCATTATCTAATTTAGAAAACACTATGATATCATCTTGGTAAACAACCAAAAAGTCATGGATTTCTTTTGCAAAATCTATGTCCATTGCTCTTTGAAATGTTGCTCCAACATTCATCAGTCCAAAGGGAATCTTCAAATACATTAAAGCACCCCAAGAAGTGGTAAATGCAATCTTTTCTTGATTTTCTGGTGTCTAATATTTGGTTGTATCCAGAGAATCCATCAAGTAATGAAATTCTGGATGACCCTACTATCCTCTCCCAAATGTGGTCCATTTTATGGAGGGGATAGTTATCCTTCAGTGATACTTTGTTCAAGTTTCTGAAATCAACACAGAGTCTGATTTCTCCTATTTTATTTCTAGTAATGACTAAATTAGAGACCTAATTTGAATATCTAATAGGTGTTATGATTTGTGCCTCATACATTCTTTTTACTTCTTTTTCAATCAATGAGATAAGAACTGGATTAATTCTCCTAAGTTTTTTTTTAAAGGGTTTATGATCTTCTTTGATGGGTATTTTATGTTGAATGATGCTGGTGTCATAAGACTTGAGGTCTTCATAACTCCGGGCAAAGACATTTTGAAATTATTTAAACAGACTTATGTATTTCAACTTTTCAGGTGGAGGTAATTCTTTGGATAACTTAACAAGCTTACGTTTTTATTCTATTCCTAGGTTGCATTCTTCTATGTCTGATCTTAAAGGATTCATTTTTGGTTTACATTGTTTGAATAAAATAGATATTCTAATGGGACTAATCCCTTAGGAAAAAATTTATTTTTAAGGTTTAAAATATCAGAATCATCATTAACTAATTCTTTTATTTCTACCTTTTCTAAGTTATCTACTTCTAATTTAGTGAACTTAGTTGGTTATTTACATCTACAACATTTATATCTATCTCACTATCTATGATGTCATCTACTGTACAATCAGTATCTATGTTACAGTTTTGGAATTCTCCTCCAGCATTCATGAAATCATAGATTTGAGAATCTTGTGAAAAAATCTACCAATATTTCAAATTATTAGGTATAACAGGCCTGTGTCTTACCTCTACAGTGTACTGGTGATTGGGCTAAAAAGGAAATCTCCAAGTGCTAAAAAAAGTGGCCACACTGTGAGCTTGCATGTTCTGTATCCTAGGAATAACAGAAAAATCAATTTCAAGAAGTTCTTTAATCATATCTAGAATAGTTTCTCTGTATTGGCTAAGTCTAGGATTATTCACAAAATACTCTCCCCTAATTTGTTTTATGATCAATTTAGAGTCTCCCATGATAGAAACTCTCTTGGCTCCAATATTTCTTACAATTTACAATCCTAAGATTAAAGCTTCATACTCTGCCATGGTGTTTGTGCATTTAAAGTTTAATCTAAAGGCATGGCCTTCAGAATGATTATTTTCCATAATATGAATCCAAACCCCTGCACCTGCTCCTAATCTGTTCACTGAACCATCAAAGTCTACATGCCACCTAGACTCATGAAATATATTTTCACTGCCAGGTTCTTTATGTTCTTGTTTGACAACTATGTTAGTGTCCTTTTCAATGTCTGAATTACATAAAATGAAAGAATCCATATCAGAATGTACAGAATAAATAGGATAGTTTTGTAGTTTATCTGTACTATTGACCATGTATTTCATTAAAGTTTCTCTATAAAGCTTTTTGGGCTGACCAAATACTGAAATTGTGGCATAAGACATGTCTAATCGTAGAGATCACTGCAACTTTTCTCCCCATGAGCGAGACAATAGCATTCCATAATTTGGAGGAATATCATCAACTACAATATCCATGACAATACTTTTACCTGGGTATTGAACTAGAGTGACACACAAGTCTTTTGTTAGGCGCATGCACTTGACTTTACTATAATCAAAACATAAAATATCTTTGTATGGTCTAGTTATATCTAAATCCAATGTTTCCATGATTTCTTTTGGCATTAAACTGTGAGATGCTCCTGAATCTAACATAGCATTGTGTAGGATTTAATCATGAATAGTCAAGCTAATGTAGAATGGAGGAACACCACTTTTTCATGTTTTCCATTTACCTCAGGACCAAATATTGATTCTGGTTGGTCATCATTTAGATTAATAGTCTTATCCTTCATCTATATTCAATGTTTCAGTGATCTGGGATTTGTAGGAATCATTTTGATCAATTCTGTTAAAGGAATTGGTATTTTTAATTTGGCAATTTCAGTTTGGATATTAAATGGAGTATGTGTCTTTCCTAAGTGAATGAATTCCTCCTTGGAAATTGGAGTTTTTGTAGTTTCTTCCTTCTTATTTTCAATTGGTAATTCAGTTTCTGTTTGGGTGTCTACTGCTTTACTATTTTCAATTCTTTGATTTGGAATAGTTTGGGAAGCAGTTGAAATCTGAATAGCATTCGAAGCTTGAGTATCATTTGATTTTTGGACATACTTTAAAGTTTTAACAACAACTGATTTTTGAATATTAGCTGAAGTTTTAACTGGAGTATCTGTAATGTCTACAATTTTTGGACTAGCTGCAATATTTGGAGTGAAAGTTTTTTGGGTTTCTCTTGAGAGAATTTTTAGCACTTTGATTGCAAGAGCTCCCATTGTTTTCTTGGTTTGAGTTTGGACAGTTTTATTAGTAGGGGCTTCTATGTTTCTCCTACTCCTAAGTTTATATTGCTTATGAACTTCATTAATGGAAAATTCATAACCTTGTTTATAATCAAAATACTCTCCAGATTGTAACTGTAATTGTTGTAAAATGCATAATTCTTGTTCTTCTTTGGTAAGAAAAATAGTATTACCATCATTTATTCCCATTAAGTTAATCTAAGTGTCTTCATCTTCTTCATTTTGGTGAAACATTTCAGCATAGTGTTCTTGGAAAGGTGGTCTAATCTGTTGATCAGGTGGCCCTTCTCTAGATTTACCAGCATTGGGATTCTTCCTAAATTTGGATTTCTTATTTGGGGACCTTGTTTTTTATTATCCCATTGTGGTTTTATTTCCATAATTTATAATCTATCCACTAAATTTTCTAAAATTTTAGCCAAAGTATCTATCTTAACATCTGAAGTGGATGGTTCTTCCTTAATGGTAACCCTCCTCTTATTCCTCAGTCTAGCTCTTTTAGCCAATAAGTTAGCTTCTACACTCGCTGCATCACTCTGCATTCATTCTAGAGTTAGAGGGTTTATTTCTCTCAATTGGTAAGACATATCAATCTCAAAACCATCATGGAATTTGATTAGTGCCAAGTCTGGTGGAGGTTTGATATTTGCAGGGATTGCATTGTAAATACTATTAAACCTAGTACAATAGTCCTGAACAAATTCATTAGGAGCTCTTCTAATGTTTTCATATTCAGATAATATTTGTAAAGGGTTTTTCTTCCTTTCCCATCTATTGATAAACAATCTATGGAAAGCAGGTAAATCAACAATATGACCAGTAGGAAAACCTTTAAACCATTTATTGACATCTCATGCCAGTGTTTGTACAAATAATATCATTTTTACATCTTCTTCATCAATTTCATGTAATTCAAAGTAATCTTTCATTTTGTTTACATGTTGTTGTGCAGTGTATTGACCAGTACCATCAAACTAAAATATTTTACTCTGATAGTCGTGGGGCATGGCATGTACTTGAGCTGGTAAGGTCAAAGGAGCATATCTGGCAACCATGACTAAAATTCTAGCATGGCTAGGAGGTAAAGTAGTAGTGCTTGAAGATGAATTTGAAGGGCTTATAGCTGAGCTTGAAGGGCTTACTTTTGAGCTTAAAGTATTTACAGATGGAAATAAAAATCTAGGCCGAAGAGGAAGCTTGGGGATGAATGATTCTGTGGAATGAGGTGTAGTGGAAATAATAGATGAGGTGGTACTAAATAAAGATGAATTTACAGACTCTGAAGGAATGGTAGAAGGCTTAGGAGAAGCAGAAACGGTAGCTAATTCAACTGACTATTGGAAATAAGCTTCATCTATGTGTCTTATCAAATTTGAGGTTAAAGCATCAAGTTTGTCAAACGTGTCTAGAACATGTTGATCTAAATTAGGATGTATAGTATTCTTCTTTGATTCAATAAATTGAATAAAATTAGGGTCTATTATAGTAGCATGGACTGAAGTTTCTGATTTAGTATGAAACAATGAATGCTCCAATGATAAATAAAATTGAAGATCCTCTAAGTTTGATAAATCTTTAGGAAGTGAATTTTCTTTGGTTAACTCAATAATGCTTTCTTGACTTTTTACTTTATTTTTTTTCTTAAGATTTTCTCTAGATTGTCGACAATTATAGAAGGCTTTGGATCTGGATGTGCCCTGGTATAGTATGCTCTTTTGGAAGCCATAATTTTAATTTTTTTTAATTTTCTAATGAAACCTTTAACAACCCTAAAATGGCCTTAAGGTGGAAAGATGAGATTTAGGATTTCCTTTTAAGGTTTATTAAATTGAGGACCGATTCCTCAGTATGGTCGCCACTATGTTATCACTCTAAAATTTCCCTAGGGTTGTCATGTTGTGCTGAAAGAAATGATAGACGTAACCACAAACCTACTTTTGAGATTAGGATCTACCCTTCCTAATACTCAAAGAGGGCTCTCTCTTAGCGATTTAAATTTGTTCATTTAATTGATTTTAGGCCAGTTATTTAAGTTTGATTGGGTTTTTTATTTGATTTGGTGGTGGAATCACTGATTCAAATGGATAGATAAGTGTCTTTTTACCATTGGGCCATGGAGTCCAAATGTCAAGAAAACAGGATTGAATCAAGTTCTAAAGATAGTCTTCATAGGGCAAGGTAGTTGAGTAAGTTCAGATCTTTTAGGCTAGATGGTGAAGTGGTTTTTCAATCGGGGTCAAGGAGAAGTTAAGGATTCCTCAAACTGGATAATGAGGGAAATGAAAGAGGTCAATCGAAACTAGGGAGCAATGAAGAATTCCCTACTCTGGATATCAAAAGAAAACATAAAAATGAATTACTATTCAAGATAGAGTGTACTTAAACAAATTCTATAGTAACATTCCAGTTATTTCATTCAACTTGGAAAAAACATGTATGTTTGTGAAATACTTAAGAAAATGACAATTTGACAAATGAAAGATACTTCACTGAAGTGGCCCAACACATGAATCTTATAATTCAATGCATTTATTACTCAGTCCAGTCTTTTGAATTGAAAATGTTTACAATAAACCCTCAACTTTTTAGATCAATGTAACTATAGAACTGTTCAGCAATCCACCCTCTATACTTCGAATTATGAAGTATTTATACAAAAAATAGTTACAAAATATCCTAAACCGTTTTTAGGAATTATTCAAGGAAAATAAAATATCTTCATGCAAGAAGATAGAGACACCTAGGAGACCAAAAGGCTAGTTGTCCCTTCTTTTATTGATTTGTTGTTTGTTTATTTGATCTTTTGTTGCTTTCTCGCTTTGGATGTTTCTCTACACTAGCTGTCCTTGTACTCTTCCTTTTGACTGATACTCTTTCATCTGATACTATTTGACTTAGCTGATCTGCTATTTTACTTTCATTGCTTTGTATTCATTGTTTATCTTTCATTTTTACAGTAAATCATTGAAATTTTCCAAAGTCTCTATATCTGGTAATTTAATATTTACCATTCTTCTATAGACTTCATCAGTTTCTGTGTACTTTGAAAAAGTGGGTTGTTTACAAAAAGATGTTTTACCTAATGCTGGAGGTAAAAGAGGTCTCAAAAGTCTGTTAAAGGACTTTTCCTGTGGGCATCCCTTTCATGGAGGAATTGTTGGTTCGTTCCTTTGCCACTTCTCTCATTCTCTTATCATAGTCTTCATGTGGCATCAACTTGTCATTAATCACCAGTGGATTAGGTAGACCTTTCTTCCTTAAAGCATCAAATTTGACCATAAACCTAGCTATTGTTTGCTCCATTGTATGGCATTTATCCTCAAGTTGTGTCATCAGGTTCCTCTTGGTGATTACCTTCTTCACTTCTAGTATTGTCCCAGTTTTGTCAGCTATTCCAAGTTCATGCAATTATTTATTCTTTGAGTTAAGGAATTGGATAATTCTTGAGGCTTCTTCTGGCATATTTCCAAGTTCGGTTCTAACCCTTTGAATTGCCTCACCAGCCTCTTTGACCAAGTTATTATGTTCAAATATCACCTATGTAGATGGCCAAACATCATTGATTGAGTCAATGATATTGGCCCATAAAAGTTGTTTTGCTTGGGCTAGTGGCACTTTGAGTGTTAATTCTTTCTCCAACTTCTGTATCTTTTCATTCAACCTGTTTGTCTTCTGAACTTCATTCTTATGCATGATTTGAGCTAATTTCCTCTCATCCTCTAAAATTTTCATTTGTAAGTCTATTTATTTAAGTGGTTTGGATGGAAATATCCTCCATGGCTTTGACCAGTTTAGTTGCTTCATCAGTAGGATGAGCTACTGCTATTGAACCTGTTGTTGATGTAGTTGCTGATGCAGTTGGAAGTGTTGTAGCTAGTGGAGCTGATGGGGCCAATGAAGCTGCCAAAGTAGAAGGAATTGTTGTAGTGACTATAGGAATAAAATTAGTAGTAGTTGCTTCAATGGTGGTTTGTTTTTCCTGTACCAACTTATCCATTTCATTCTCCACTTCTTTCAATTGAGCATTTAGCTAGAGAATGAGGTCCATCATATCATCTTTTTGGCTTTGGCTCTCTAGAACTACTTGGTCTATGGATGTTCAGAAGGAGGCAATTTTAGTTGTTTCTTCAAAGCAAAAATGTCTTCATTTTTCTTCTTTACGAGCTTTTTTCCAACCTTGATTTCATTTGGATTATATCCAATCTCAATAACAAGGTCTTCTAGTGACTTGATTATGTTATCCTTTTCTTGTGAGAATGCTTTCTCTAGCTTAAACTATGCTGTGATATTGTTTAAGGAATTCTAAAGTTTTTGTACACTCATGGCCTTGTTGGTCATCATTTAGTATATCATTTCTCCTTCCTACTTATGAAATTAAATTTGATCAATAGGGTGAACATCTCTGGCCAAAACTTCAAATTTCGTCTTCCTGTAATCTATTGATGACTTAAGCTACTAGACTGTAGACTGCAAAAAGGTCATTTGCATTTTACTAGTTTTAATGTCAAAGGCTGACTTTAACCTATTCTGATTGCTAGGAGTCTGCTTGAAATACTCAGCATATGTTTCAGCTTTCAATGCCTCATTTATTAATTTGATCTCTTTATACTTCTCCTTTATGTATTTTTCCTTATCCACTGGTTTGCTTGATGATGAGAATTCAATGCTAAGTTATTTATGAATACTCTGAGTATTAGAGGTGGAAGGTTGATTAGTTTCCTCTTAAACTGTTGGAGTTGTACTCTCTCTGACCATTGTATATGTATCCATGATTTGAAGTGTCTTAAATGTCTCAACTATCTCTTCTTTCTCATTGAGAAGATTTAGCTTGGGCTTCTTCCTGTACATGATTTCAAATTTGTCATGTGTTATATCTATGTTTGAGCAAGAACCCTCTTCTCTGGTTATTTTTACATCTTCCTGTAGGGCTGAAGTATGCAGAATGGAACTAATATCCATCTGTTTCTCCATATCTATCAAGGTAGTTTCCAACCATTCTGACTGGTTGGCATATTTTTCAATGTCTATTCTGGAGTCATGCATAAAAGGACTTAATTTGAATTTGAGTCTTAGTTTGTTTATGACACCTAAAGGGTCATACTGCCACATGAAACTGCTACTGAACTTCATTTCCTGTAAACACTCCTTTGCTTCTTCTCGAGTCTCCCTATTATTACAGATAAAAGGACTTATCTGGTTTTTTATTTTGAACTATGTTTTCTTACTAGCTGATAGGAAATTCACATCATCTGAGTTTATAATCTACCTGATATATTCTAATGTAAATATCCTCATGGGAAGATATTTGGGTAGCTTATAGGGAGTAAGTTGGCATCCATATATTCTAATTTTAGTGTGGTCTTGGTATAGTTACCAGTCTCCTATTCTACTATTTTTAGAAAACTGCAAAACTCTCTTTATCTCATCAGTGATCCTGGACTGATTGCTACTACTTAGCATATTGACAACTGGGTGAAAAAAGGAATCAATGAACTCCTTGTAGCTGAAAATAGTGGAATACGTTTGGATTAAGGGTATCCAAAAGATTACAGATCTAGGATGGCCCTTAGTGTCCAACTTTTGGATGTTGATTGGAAGCTTGTATGATTTGAAATACAAGAACATGTGAACAATTCTGAAGAGTATTTGAATACTCTTTCATTTAGCAATCTGATCAATTGATCATGGATTCTATCTACCAAGAACTGGGCAAATTTGAAAATAGCAGCTGGATGTTTCCTTGGGCAGAAAATAGAGAGGAAAGCAAGTATGAGCTCATCTACATGCTCATTAGTGGTGTATCGTACAATACAAGAGAGCATGGTCACAATTTGTCTAGCCCTCTCAAAGAAAATGGTGGCAAAGTATGGAGGACTGTCTGTAGGAGTATGAGACTCTTCTAGGATGAAAGTCTGAAAGATTTAAGACCTCTTGGAAAGGTCCAACTTCAAGTAGAGTTCTAGTAGGTTTTCAATGGAAAATGGGGTTTCATTTGGGTTTGTCTGGATCTACAACATTTGGCTTATATACTCAGCAGTTATTGTAAACAAAATCTATTGGTTAGGAGAGACTATGGCTCTTTGGCTTGGGATATAGCAGAGTTGGCATTGGTGGATGATTTCAGAGAATTGGTATACCTGTGGGAACAAGTATTTGGGAAAATTTGATTCCCATAGATGAATGTCATCATTTTGGTTCAGGAATTTGTCTTTACTCTAGCGGTGGAGTTTCAATAGATGGCTAGGGGAAATTGTGTCTTTGATTTGGAAATCTCTTTCAGCCGATAGGAGGTGGTAAACATCCAGGTGATGGGTTTGCAGGGGTTTCTTGTTTAGAATTCTTTGGGAGCCATAATTTGGTTTATTCTATTGAATTATTATTTATTTGTGTTAAGAAGTAAGCTCAGGACTTCTGGAACAATGGGAAGGGTGAATATAGTCTGCAGAAAAGGGTTTATTTGGATGCGCAGTGGGTTTCTTTAGTTTGGCAAGGTTTTTTAATTAATTCAATTAATTACCCTTTCATAATTACTAACAAGAGCTTAAATAGAGGGCCTTTATGGTTCTTTCAAGAATACCTGGAAAAATGAAGATTAGGTGTGCATTAAGGGTTCTGTAGTAGCAACAGAGGTTTTCTGAGGGATGAATGGTCTTTCTTCTACTTCCAGTCAAAGTCTGCAGCATCTTCTAGTTGTAAATGGGTTAAACAATTGAATAGAGTTCTCATGGGTTAGAATTGGTTGACAAAGGTTTCTTGCAATGAAATAACAATGAAAAGTGTAGAAAGGGCGGCCTTTTGGCTTTTAACCAATGGTGGTTAACTTTGGGCGCAGAATTAATGTGTGAACAGTAGGCTATTCAATCCTATGCGGGGAGGCGGTTTTATGGCATATCTCACAGCTTTTGAGTGGAGGGTTGTAGTTTTTGAGAGAACGCGATATAACGTGGGGCTGTCATGTAGCAAAAGGGCACTTAGGAAAAACCATGAATCTCGTGTGCTTTTGGGATGTTAACGATCGGATGATGGGAACACGTGATATGGTTATGGGTCGTTAGATCTGGAGGTGAGTGATCAGAGGGCTATCACATGGTGGAGTTGCGAGGGGTGAGTGGGGAGTCAATTTGGGTTTTAATTAAAAAGAAATGTAATTAATTAAAAGTGTAATTGTGGGATTTAATATAATGTGATGGGTTAATAAAATGCGGGACCCAAGAATAAATACACTAGGGATATAAGTTAAAAGGGTATCAGGGGAGGGTTTTTTAATGGGGCCAAATACTTTATTTAAACTTAGGATAAGGGGGTTTTAGTGGGATTACTAGGGAAAATGAGATGAAATAGGGGGAATGGTAAAATGAAGGGGTAGGGATATTTTTACAAGGGGAAATGAAGAGGGAAGGGTCCTTTGGAATCAATGATGGGAAATTAGTGAATGAAAAGTAATGAAGGGGTAATGGAGGGAAATTTAGACATGTAAGGGGTTTAGTGAAATGAGAGGATATTAGTGAATGAGCTTTAGTATTTAGGCCTAAAATCATATAGAAATTTTTAGGGTAAATACCCCAAAGTAATACACAATTTTTGTGAATGTCCTCTTTACTTTGATAGTTCCTCCTGCACATGAAACATAGGATCAAGCATGATGAAGGTGAGCTTGCTAACCCTCTATTTGTTTTTCTTTGATAAGCAAACTATCTAATTCTAACCTTATAACTTCCAATGGCTCATATTAAACTAATGAGCTCATTATTGTTCTCTACCTAACTGCTAATCTGCCAAGATTAAACAGTTTGGCTAGACCTTTCTTCTCTATCTATCAACATGAAATTTAAAGCGTGAATGGATCAAGATTAAACTATTTGACAATCATTGATTGTGGCATTTTTGACAAGCTACACACAATCTTATTTTTGAAAAACAAGGTAAAAGCAGTGGAATTTGAATTTGCATCACTTTCAGAATCTCTTTTTTATCTCTTTTGGTGGGGTTCATATTTTTTTTTTATCCTTTTCTTTTAGTCCTTTGATTTTTATTTTAGGACTTATCCTCTTTACATTTTTTATTTTTAATATGGGAAAAAATTTTGCAGAAAGAAAAAGTATGTACAATATTACAAGACAAATCATAGCCAATTGAAAATTATGAATCCTATTATTAGAGGACCCTAACAGGTATGGCATGATATAATCAGAGATTTGTGGAAGGATTTTTGAAAATATCTAGTCCAATCACTTCTTTTCTTAGGAAGGGAGCAAGATTTAATTTTACAGATAAGTGAGAGCGGGTTTTTTCCAAGCTCAAGCAATGTTTGACTACAACTCCGATATTGAAGGTTCCAGATATGGATAGGAAATTTATAGTATGTACTGTTGCATCAAAAGATGGTTTGGGTTCAATACTATCACAGGATGGTAGGGTGATTTCTTATGCCTCTAGGAAGTTAAGGCCGCATGAACAAAACTATGCAATCCATGATTTGGAACTTGTAACTATAGTTCATGCTTTGCAGGTTTGGTGACATTATCTGGTGGGCAAGAAATTTGAATTGGAAATAGATCATAGAGGACTGCAACATATATGTACTCAGAGTGATCTTAATGCTAGACAAAGACAATGGTCAGAACTCCTGAGTGAATATGATTTTGATATAACCTACATCAAGGGTACATTAAACAAAGTAGTTGATGCACTAAGTTGAAGACCTCACATCTTTTCAGTGATACCATTGAAGATTGATTTACGGGTACACACATTGAGGGCACAAGATGTAGATGATTGGTGTAAGGAAGTTAGATGTGAACTATGTGGGAAAGAGGCTAAAAAAGGCAAGATGGAGGGGTACTCTTGTTATGACGATGGTATGGTGAGATTTATGAAGAATATTTTTGTTCCAGATAAAGATCAGATTCGTGAACTCATTTTGAAAAAATCCCACTGTGCAGTGTATATGGCTCACCTAGGAGTCCAAAATATGTATGCAAATTTAAGGCAAAATTTCTTTTGGGTTGGCATGAAGAAGGATGTATAAAATTATGTGGAAAAGTGTTTGGAATGCCAGCTAGTTAAGGCAAAACATGGTCATCCAGCGTGTTTGTTGCAACTGCATAAAATTCCCAAGTCCAAATGGGAAGAAATATCTATGGATTTTATTGTTGAATTACCTGAGATAAGCAGGAAACATAACTCCATTCTGGTGGTGGTAGACAAGTTTACCAAGAGTTCCCATTTAATACCTGTTAGAGATACTCATAAAGCATATGAAATAGCACATGTATTTATTAAAGAGGTCATTAGACTTCATGGTTTTCCTAAGAACAGCGTATCAGACAGGGCCTCTGTTTTCACAGGAAGATGTTGGACTAACTTTCAGGGAGCCCTCCAAATTCAATTTAACTTTAGCACATCTTATGATCTGGAAATTGATGGTCAAACTAAAAGATTAAATCAAGTATTGGAGGACATGCTTAGAATGTATGTAATGGATCAAAAATCTAAGTGGGAATATTATCTTCCTTTAGTGGAATTTTCATACAACAAGAATTATCATCACTCCCTTGGTATGGCACCTTATGAGCTATTATATAGAAGACCATGTAGAACACCTTTAAGTTGGGATAGGTTGGAGGACAGGATCTTGGTAGGACCTGAAATGATTCAAGAAATGGAAGAACAAGTGTGTCGCATAAGGGAAATATTAAAGGAACCACATGATAGAAAAAAGAGCTATGCTGATATGAGTAGAATGGATCGTAGTTTTAATGAAGGAGAATTGGTTTTTCTTCGAGTAAAACCTCAGAAAATCTCTATTAAATTTGGGAAAGGATCCAAGCTCTCTCCTTGATTTATTGGGCCTTTTGAATTCATTGAAAGGAATGGACCTGTAGCATATCTTCTAAACAAAACACACACCTTTTTTTGGGTAACTTGAGCTACATACCTAGTTGGTAGTCGAGGGATCTTACATATAGTATCGAAGCCTGTTAAAACTCTAGGACCTAGGGCTTGCCTGCTAATATTTAGAGGTAATTACTTTTATTTACTTATTTTATTTTTCCTTCATCATGTTAAGTAATCATGGAGAGAACATCAAGGCATCGAAGGAGGAGGGAAGTCTCACCTCCACCTTCCCAGGCTAGAGAATTTGAACAAATATCTATCAGGGAAGTAAGGGATATGATTTTATCCTTCCAGAAGATGACTGAATTCTTGATTAGTAGGGTTGGAGGGAATTATTTAGTGCTTGTTTCTTCGTCTCAAGCAGAGAGACAAGAGGTACCATCTAATGGATATGTGCATAGAGAGTTGGGAAAGTTAAGTTTCCCATATTTAAGGGTACCACCAAAGGCGAGGTAGCAGAAGCTTGGTTGGAAAACATGAACCTATGTTTTGAGTTGCAGAACTATTCTAGCAACCAAAAAGTTGAGTTGGCTATATACCAACTTAAGGAGAGTGCACTATTATGGTGGAGGAACTTAGAATCTTAATTGGGATATTCCATCTCTACCTTGATGTGGAATGATTTGAATAGAAATTTCAAGAAAAGTACCTTTCTGTTGAATACTTGGAGAGGAAGTTGAATGAGTTTCACGATCTTAAGCAAGGAAATAAGACGGTACTTGAATATGAGGCCCGATTCATGGAGCTGCTTAAATATGCAACCTATTTCAATATTGAATCTCTCAAGATAAACAAGTTTTTATATGGATTGAATCCTATTATAAAGGAAAATGTGCGCATTTTGATGCCATCTACATAGCATGAGGTGGTGAAAAAATCAATTATAGCTATGGAAGAATTGTTGGGAAGCAAAATTGGGGATAAAGCCCCTAATCTATCATTCCATGGGAAACCCCCTAGAAGGGGAGGACCAAATATAAGGAATAAGACAAGTGGATTGCATCATCAAGGATTTCAAAAGAATCATACTTTTAAGAACCATAGAAATAATCCAAGGCAATATCTTTAGCAAAGTAGTACTCACACTCAAGAACCAATTCAGAGTTCATTACAATCACCTAATAAAAGGGTCAAATTGATCAAAACTGCTCCTATTAATGGATGTTGGACTTGTGGAGGACCTCATTATGAGAAATATTTCCCTGAAAATAAGATTGAGGCACAATCAGACTAGGCAGGCCACTGTTAGAGATATGGGAAAATCCCATAGGATTCATGTAGTTGTGCACAATTGTCAAGTTGAGCATCAGTCAACAGTGCTTGAAGCATCCAAAAAATTGAATAGTATGACAATTACTATTTTAATTGATCCTGGTGCAACTAAAAGTTTTATTTCTCCTATTTATTTATTAAAATGTAAATTGGTGGCAAAAGAGAAAAACGATTTTGATCAGGTCGAGATGGCCTCAGGGCATTCTCAAAAGGTGGAATACCTAGTGCAAGCGTGCCCTTTATATATGGGAATGTGTGTCACACATGTGAATCCTTATGTGATGTCACTCAGTTATTATGATTTAATAATTGGGATGGATTGGCTCAAAGCCCACTTGGATGTGCTTAATTCTTGAAGTAAAACCATTCAGTTTGTGAGTGATGAGGGCCAATCTATGGTTCTCCATGGGGAAAAGAGATGTGCTTCTTTAAGGCTTATCTTAGCCTTGTAGTTGAAGAAAAGTCTTAGAAAAGGATGTAAAATGTATGCTATAATGACTCTAAATGAGGGAGAGATTTCGTCCTCTTAGAAATATCTTATCCTTTAGGAATTTTTTGATGCCTTTCCAAAAGAGTTGCCTGGTTTGCCTCCCAAGAGGGAGATTGTCTTCTCCATAGAGATTAAGCTTGGAGCAGAACCAATATCCAGATACCCATATTGAATGCCTTTTGTTGAACTTCAGGAATTGCAAGTGCGAGTGCAGTTTCAGCTTAGGGAGCTCCTATAATATTTGTAAAGAAGAAGGATGGATCTCTTCAACTTTGTATTGATTATAGGCAGTTGAATCGAGTAACTATTTGAAATCAATATCCTTTGCCTTGCATTGATGATCTATTTGATCAAATTAAGGGATCCATTGTGTTCTCGAAGATCGACCTTTGATTGGGGTATCATTAGCTTATTGTTAAGGAAGACAATATTCCTAAGACTAATTTTCGAACTCATTTTGGTCATTATGAGTTTGTGGTTGTACCTTTTGGTTTATCTAATGCTCAAAAAGTGTTCATGAGTATGATGAATGGTGTGTTTTGTAAGTACCTAGACAAATTCATACAAGTGGTCCTTGATGAAATATTAATCTATTGAAAGACCCCTAAAGAGAATGAGCAACACTTGAGATTGGTGTTGCAATGTTTAAGGGAAAAAAATCTTTATGCCAAAATGTCTAGATGTTTTTTTTTTCCAATCAAAAATCCATTACCTTGGGCACATTATTTGCAGCGAAGGCATTGTTGTTGACCCAACAAAGATTGATGCAATTAAAGAATGGCCAGTGCCCTCCAATGTGCATGAAGTGCATAGTTTCATGGGTATGGGAGGATATTATCGGAGATTTGTGAAAAGATTTTTGAAAATAGCCAGTCCAATCACTTATTTCCGTAGGAAGGGAGAAAGATTTAATTGGACAGATAAGTGTGAGCAGGGTTTTTCCAAGCTCAAGCAATGTTTGACTACAACTCCGATATGGAAGGTTCCAGATATTGACAAGCAATTTCTTGTACATATTGATGCATCAAAAGATGGATTGGGTGCAGCACTATCATAATATGGTACGGTGATTTCTTATGCCTCTAGGAAGTTAAGGTGGCATGAAGAAAACTATGCAACCCATGATTTGAAACTTGCATCTATAGTTCATGCCTCACAAATTTGGCGACATTATTTGGCAGGAAAGAAATTTGAATTGAAAATGAATCCTAGAGGATTGCAACATATATTTACTCAGAGTGATCTTAATGCTAGACAAAGACGGTGGTCAGAACTCCTGAGTGAATATGATTTTGATATAACTTATATAAAGAGTACATTAAACAAAGTAGTTGATGCACTAAGTCAAAGACCTCACATCTTTTCAATGATACCATTGAAGATTGATTTATGGGAATGCATATTGAGGGCACTAGATGTAGATGATTAGTATAAGGAGGTTAGATGTGAATTATGTGGGAAATACGCTAAAAAGGGCAAGATGGAGGGGTACTCTTGTGATGGTGATGGTATGGTGAGATTTATGAAGAAGATTTTGGTTCCAAATAGAGATTGGATTCGTGAACTCATTTTGAAAGAATCTGACCATGCGATGTATATGGCTCACTTGAGAGTCCAAAATATGTATGCAAATTTAATGAAAAAATTCTTTGGGTTGGCATGAAGAAGGATGTAGCAAATTATGTGGCAAAGCATTTGGAATGCCAGCTATTTAAGTCAGAACATGGTCCTCTAGCAGGTTTTTTGCAACCACATAACATTCCTGAGTCTAAATGGGAAGAAATATCTATGGATTTTATTGTTGAATTACCTTAGACAAGCAGGAGACATAAATCCATTCTAGTGGTGGTAAACAAGCTTACCAAGAGTGCACATTTTATACCTGTTAGATATACTTATAAAGCATATGAAATAGCACAAGTATTTATCAAGGAGTTCGTTAGACTTCATGGTTTTCCTAAGAGATTCATATCAGAGAGGGCCTCTATTTTCACAGGAAAATGTTGGACTAACTTTAAGGGAGCCCTACAAACTCAATTAAACTTTAGCATAGCTTATCATCTAGAAACTGATGGCCAAACTGAAAGATTAAATCAAGCATTGGAGGACATGCTTAGAATGTATGTAATGGATCAACAATCTAAGTGGGAAGATTGTCTTCCTTTAGTGGAATTTTCATACAACAAGAATTATTATCGCTCCCTTGGTATGGCACCTTATGAGCTATTATATGGAAGACTATGTAGAACACCTTTAAGTTGAGATAGGTTGGAGGACAAGATCTTGGTAGGTCCTGAAATGCTTCAAAATGTGGAAGAAAAAGTGTGTCATATAAGGAAAATGTTAAAGGAGGCACAGGATAGACAAAAGAGCTATGTTGATATGCATAGCCTGGATCATAGTTTTAAAGAAGGAAAATTTGTTTTTCTTTGAGTAAAACCTCAGAAAATCTCTATTAAATTTGGGAAAGGATCCAAGCTCTCTCTTCAATTTGTTGGGCCTTTTTGAAATCATTGAAAGGATTGGACCTATAGCACATTTTCTTGCTATTACACAATTTTTCATTGTATGCATGATGTATTTCATATTTTAGTATTGTGTAAGTATGTTCATGATCCTTCTCACATTTTAGATTGGTATCAATTCCAAGTAATAGACGAGGGGACTCTGAACGCAGAGCCAGTTTGCATTTTGGACCATCGAACTTGACAACTCTGACATTGCATGGTGGACCATGTAAAGGTCCATTGGGACTTGTATAGTCCTATTTCTACCACTTTGGAGGATTCATATTCTATGCATCTTGAGTTTCCCCTTTTGTTTGATCAAACTTCGGGCCAAGTTTGCTCTAAGAGGGGGGGGAGTATGTAGCATCCCATTTTTCCTAGTACAGTTTTGCGACCCTGATTGAGGGTGATTTTTGATAGATTATATATGAAAGAATTATATGTTATGGAATCGGATCGATCACTTGATTCGGGAACGTTGTTATATATATTACATGCATAGTTATATTTCCTCTTATGTGTGGCTATGTGATTGATTATATGTATTATATCTACATTGATGTATGTCTCCTTTTTTTTATATCTAGCTTATGAAATATGAATGGAGGCTACTATGTGGAGTAGTTAATGTACCATAATCTTGTTGATGATTTATGATATATGTGATTATACATGATTGATCTTGTATTTAGAAAGATTTCGTAGGGAACTTAGTTACTTCCAAGAAGGATGATCACATGACTATGGAGGCCATGTATACATTTGGGTAAAATGTAATTGAATTAAATTCATTATGAATTTTGTTGATGCTTTTAATCTATGAGATTATGATGTGTAGGTATGGGGAAACAAGGCCTTGCCAACAAATCATCAAATGCATATGAGCTCACAGTGCCTTGAGGAAAACTGTGTAGCTTCAAGAAGAATAGATGAGAATCTATGGGAAATATTAGGGCGTGCAGTCCTAACTTTTGAAATATCAAGGCGTGAAGTATTGGATCTTTAGAATAGATCAAGGCATGGAGTATTGATTCTACTAGGACGTGGAGTCCTAAGTACAGGGCAAGGATGCAGAGTCCTAAAAATTTAGGAGAAGTGCACAATAGGGATGTGGAATCCCTATTCTCTAACTGAAAAACACCACTTAAGGGCTTACATCAACCAGGTGAATTAATCTAAGTTAAACTCTAAGTTGAATTAAATCCGATTTACCCACTTTAGAGGATTATTCAAAATAAATATTATTTTAATGGAAAAAATCAGTTATCTACTTTTTAAAAATAAATAATAAGAAAAATCTTTAATTAGACACATTGGTGGTGAATATTGCATAATTTAGGTGCCTAAATAAAATAAGATAAAACGAGAAATTTTGGAGAGGTGCCACCTTAGGGGGGGTGGTGAATAATACAATTTCATATATAAAAAAAAAATAGTTAATTTTTGCATGAAGGGGGTGAGGTGTCACTCCACTCCATGCTTATAAATATTGAAGGATTTTTCCACATAGAGGGGGAGACAAGGAGTAAGGAAATTCTGCCAAAATGACTACCTGATTCCTAAATTAAAATCCCAGTAATTTATCCTAATTGATTGAGACTAAGTGATGTGAGAGGAAGATAGGCTATATTCCTTAGTTTCCCGAAATTTCTCACTATTGTTGAAGTTGGTACTGTTTGTGAGTTCATAGAGCTCGGGGGTTCTAAGGAAAAATGATTTTATTTGGATATAGTTGGGTGGTAAATTCTCACTATTGTTGATGTTGGTAATGTTTGTGAGCTCATAGAGCTAGGAGGTTTCAAGGAAAAAGGGTTTTCTTTGGATATGGTTAGGTGGTAAATCTCACTGGTCTATTGGACTTGGCAAGAAGAGCTACTAAACAAAGTAGAATGAGTCAGTATCAGTGTGAACAAAGTTGTTGAACAAAGTAGAATGACTCAGTATCAGGTAAAATTTACACTTTGTTACATTTTTCTTTAATTAACCTTTCTTGGATGAAAATGTAGTCAGTTTACCTTCAAAATATTTCTTGTTGTTATAAAAGATCTGGTTATACATATGTTGAAATTACAACACTGTAATTAATTTTAGTCTCTATATCTTATATCCATTATAAGTTTAATGTTTTTAATTTCATTAGCGGATCTATGCTTTATTATACATTTATGTTTATGGAAGCATATGTTGAAGAAGAGTTACTATTTTCTTGATAAGCTTATGTTTATGAAAGCCTATATTGAAGAAGATTTAATATTCTATTAATTTTTGTTGGGGAAGAAAAAAAAAAAATAGGATTACAACTTAAGCTTATAATTCATGTGAGTACAAAAACAAACCATGTAATGTAAACTATAATTGGAAGAGATGTTGTTAATATTCTTATTCTCTGACATCCTCCTTCTCTTAGTTGATATGATTTAAGGTTAATTATTTATATTTCATCTAATAATAGTTTTATGCAAAAGTCTTGTTTCAGAGTTAGCATTCATTGTTTTAAAGACACTCCTTCCTACTCTTATTATTTTTGTAGCAAAGAAAGTTCTCTTGAAATATAACATTTAATCCTTTTGCAGAAGAGAAAGTATTCTTTGAAATGTAATGCTTATTCATCTTGCAGAAAAGAAAAACATATATCTCTGTTTAATTTTTGTTTACTCATGTTAGTGTGTTAAATTAGAGTGCCATATCATTAAATGCAAAGGTGGATAATGATTTTAGAATTATGGTTTTATATATTGGTGTGTTACATTTACTTTGGTTAATGCATGAGATAAATTAGAGTGGTCATCTTCTGTAACTTTTACTATAAAACCTTACAAGATAAATTAGTGTGGTAATCATCTGTAAGTTTTACTAAATATACATTCTTGGAAAATATGAGTTTACTTCTCATTTTCAATATGTAGTTTGAAGTTTTCATTATTGCCAAAAGTATTGGTGTCAAATAAATTCTGAAAGAGGTTAACCTTGGTAATCTTTTATAGCCTTGGTAATATTTAAATGGATTCTTGGCAAATGAGATTTTATGATTTATCCATTTGCATTATGTAGTTTAAAGTTTTTATTTTGGTAAAGTTTTTAAAGTTTAATACTATCAGGTATTTCTAAAATGGAAAAATTTTATGTTTAAAATATAGGGCATTATTGCAAAGAAATATTATGTAAATGAATGGATCAAATGTTAACATTTGAACTTTATGTTACATGGAATGAATGCTTAGGATATGATGAGTCCTTTATTTTTGGAAGAATTAATAATTTTGTGAATGTTTTTGGATATGATGATTTCTTCTTCATTTCCATAAGACTTATAATTTATGTGATGATTAATGTGTTTTGTTTTCATGTACTATGAAAAGCCAAAAGTATGATACAAGTCTATGTAAAGTATTGTTAATATATAAAAATATTATGGATCTATTTTCAATGTTTTTTTGAAACATGGATGGGTTTTATATTAAAGGAAAAAAAACACATTTTTTTGGGTAACTTAAGTTACATACCTAATTGGTAGTCAAGGGATCTTACAGTGTTTAACATATTTGGAGGAGAAGTTAGTTGGATCAGCAAGAGGCATTTTGTAGTGGCACTTTCAACTGCAAAGGCCGAATACATGACAAGCACTCATGCAAGAAAAGAAATAGCTTGGTTACAAATATTTTGTTCAATTATGGGGTTGGTACAACGAGCTATAAGGATAGATTGGGAAAACCAAAGTGCAATTTTCTTGGCAAAGAACCCTTCTTATGATTCGAAGAAAAACACATTGATGTTTAGAATCACTTTGTGAGGGATATGGTTGAGGAAAAAAAAGTGTTGCTGGTAAATGTGGACACTTTGAAGAATGTTGTAGATGCATTAACGAAGTCTATGAGCACTGAGAAGTTTTCTTGGTGTATAGAAACAATAGGAATTGCAAGGTTGGACCAATGACAAAGCTCTCATGTGACCTCCTTTATGGAAAGAAAACAATAAGTGGGAGAATGTTGGGTATGTGTTATATTCTTTATTTGAACCCAATAATAGTTGGCAGACCCAAGGATGGGGGGCAGACCCAAAGATGGTGGGCATACCTACCCATAGATTTGTGCATGATTTTTGCACATGGTTTTGGTCATGATACTGCTCTTCCCATGGTATTTTGTAGATTCGGTCAAGGGAACTATAATTATGTTCTAATCTAGGGTTATGGATTGGTGTTTATGAATGTTTCAGAATGTATGTATATGTATTGTAACATTGAAAGGAACGTAATAAAAAATCAATCTAGTAGTCCTGGTTTTTGGATCGAGGGGAAATATTTGTGTATATTTATTTTCTGTTGTCGCCATTGTTTATATTTGTCCTTGAAGAATTTGTTTGTAGATAATTTTTATATAGGGTTAAAACCTACATTTAGCCCTTCCCCCCACCCACCTACGTAAAGGACCTACAACCACGTTATTTCTAGCATCATTTGCATAGTGGTAGCATAACAGTGTCAGTTTCAAAGCACTCGCTGACGGAATGGTGAGTCATAAAATCAGTTTTTATTTTTATTTTTTAAATGAATTGTTAGGCACTGACAAATACCAAAAATAAAATGCCATCCATGAGGGGGATTGTGTCTTATTAAAGCTCGTTGAGCTAATTGAAAATTAGAAATAATATTTCCAGGAAATTAGAAAATTAATTTTCAATTTATGGAAATAGAAATATTCAACATTTTTCTTAAACTTTTGTTAAAATTTCAAAAAATAGTGAAATAATGCAGAATAAATGCACTTTGACAACAAGGAAAATGTTATAATTTTAGGAAAGGTAGGAACTAATGATAAGAGTTTGTGAACTCTTAATGATATGCAAATTTTCATGAATCTGATTAAGTGAACATAAGATTGTGTTTATTTTATATGGTATTCAAAATAATTTTAAGCAATAAATTTGTTGGGTCCCTATAATACTAGTGATTACCCCATTACTATTGTAGTTGCATACCCTATTATCGCCATATTATTATTATTGTGCCCCATAGAATCCCTCTATTGTTATTTTTGTGGCTTTATATTATTATTGTTAGGTTAGCTGGGTTATATTGTGACTCCTTAGACTCCTATATATAGAAAGGAGGTTTTGTCATTGAATCATCCAAGAATTGTTCATTTATGTAAAGTAAAGGAGGTTGCCCCCTCGAAGAGGTTGAATTCTAAGGCGTTGATCTATCTTTTCTATCTTTTCTTCAGCTGGTTTCATAACATTTGGTATCAGAGCTTTGGATTCTAGGGTTTCGCTGTTCCAAATAGGTCATCATGGCATTTTCACTATAATTTTTTTTCTGCGATGTTTCAGAACCTAAAAAAAAACCAAATTTGAGAAGAAGTCGTGCTGAACCTCGGGTCTGAATTTCAGAGCTTTTCACTCTATATTTGCGGAGATATAATCTAAGGAAGTTGGTCTTTTTGCATACTCCTGAATTACATTCCAAATAGGTGACCTGGGGAACATCGTCATAACTTTCTCTCTAAGCATCAGATTGAAATTTCATAAGAAGGTAAAGAAAGAAGGTGGACTTTAGTTTCATTTATATATTTTTCAGATCCAGAGGTCAAAACAGTGACTCGTGGCACGTCGTACAAGTTTTCTCTACTGAACTAGTCTATAATTAGGTCACTGTGGGAGATTTCGCATAATGCTTCCTTGGAGAATCCAATTTGGATCAGACTGGTGGCATTGGAAAGAGGAAATAGAAGGCTACTGTAAGTCGCAATTTTAGAGCTAGATTATCCGAAAGTACAGAGATACATCAGAGGCAATATCAAGCTCATACAAAGTGAAAAAAGGTGTGTAGATTCTTTTAAATTTTTGCTTAAGATTGGTTTGAAAATTTATTTTGAAGGAATTCAAAGAGCATAGTAGAGCATTATTATTGGTAACTAATGCCCTGAGGAAAGAAAAATGCAAATGCCTAGTAAGAAATCTGAAAGCTCTAGCATGACTCATGAAGAAGAGGAAGAAATGCTACATGGTATATCAAAATTACAAGAACAAGTGCAACAAATGTCACTCTCACAAAAGCTAACAGAAGCTAAGATAAATGGTGTGGAATCTAAGATAAAGGGCGTGGAAGCTAAGATGGATGATTTGAAGATAAATTTGAAGAGAGACATGGTAGATTTGAAGATGGATTTGAAGACAGACATGGCAGATTTGAAGACAAATTTGACAAATTTTCTACAAGAAATACTTACTAATGGTGAAAAGGTAGTAAAGGAAACTCATGATGCAAACAAAAGAAATGTTAATCATGATTTCATAGACTCTAATATGGGATCGAAGACCCATCATATTCCAAAAATCGATATGAGGAAGTTTGATGGCAAGGATCCCGCAACATGGATATTACAGATGGAGCAATTTTTCGATCTCAATAATGTGCAAAAACACACAAAAAGTACGTATTGCAACTTTATATTTGGAACCAAATCAGTTTGTATGGTATCAATGGCTTTGCTCTCCTAAACAATTTATCACTTGGGCAATTTTTACGGAATAATTGATGGCACATTATGAGGATACAAAAAGCAACACTTTTTTTAGCCAATTGATAAGTCTCAAACAAAAAGGTTCAATAATGGAGCACATTGAGGAGTTCCAAAAATAAACATAAGGGTAAAAGATATTCCAGAGGAGCATAGGATTGATGTGTTCATAGGTCTTTAAAGGATAATATCCAACATGATGTTCGCCTTTGGGAACCTGATTCATTAGAGAAGGCATTCAGGTTAGAAGAAAAATGGAAAGCAAAATTATCGCAACCAGAAGCATACCACTCACAACTATAAAAACGGAAGTGTTGTCCCTAGTCTTCCACAACCTATAAGGTTGACACCACAACAATTGGAAGAAAAAAATAGCAAAAGGGATTTGTTACAGTTGTGATAGAAAATACACTAAAGGTCATAAGTGTGCTGAGAAGAAATTATTCTACATAGATTGTGAAGAGGAAGAAGAAAAGGAGCAAGAAAGGTCAAAAGAAGAGGATATACTCCAGGAACAAAGCCTAGATAAAGAACAAATGAATCCAACCATATCTTGTAATGCATTGGCAGGAATTACCACTCCTCAAACCATCAAGATAGAAGGACAACTCAAGAAGAAAAAGGTAATAGTGTTGATTGATTCAGGAAGTACCCACAACTTTATTCATTGTAAGGTAGCAAAAGAATTGAATTGCTTCTTATATCCAGTACCAGAGTGTCAAGTGATGGTTACAAATGGAGGAACAATAAATTTCTTTGGAAAGTGCCATAATATCAAGCTGGAGAATATGTATTGACTTGCCCAATGCTTTCCATTCCAATGGGAGGTGCTGATGTTGTACTAGGAGTCCAATGGCTACAATCCTTGGGTACAATAGCTTTTAATTTTCAAGAACCTTTCATCAAATTTTCTATGGAAGGAAAGGAAGTTGAGTTAAGGGGTATTGCAGGGAAACCAGGAAAGATAATCAACTATAATGGTATGAAAAAGCTTCTAAAAAAGGAACAAAGAGGTGTAATTGCACAATTATGTTCGCTGGATGTTTCCACATTGGAATCATCTATTTCTCCAGTTCTCCAAAAAGTCTTGGACAATCATTCCAAGGTATTTGAGACTCCCAAAGGTATCCCACCTATTCATGATCATGATCATGCTATTCATCTGAGTCCAGGAAGTGTTCCTCCAAACATCAGTCCTACAGATATCCCTATGCCCAAAAGAGTGAAATTGAACATATGGTTGCAGAAATGCTAGATGCTGGTATAATTCAACTGAGTCAAAGTTCTTTCTTTGCTCCAGTAGTATTAGAGCACAAGAAGGATGGATCATGGCGCATGTGTCCAGCTTATAGGGAGCTCAACAAGTTCACTATTAAATATAAGTTTCCCATTCCTATCATTGATGAATTACTAGATGAATTGCATGGATCAATTTACTTCACCAAGTTGGATCTTCGTTCAGGATATCATCAAATCAAAATGAAGATTGAAGAAATTCCAAAACAACATTTAGAACTCATGAGGGTCATTATGAATTTTTGGCCATGCCTTTTGGCCTTACCAATTGACCTTCTACATTTCAAGGTTTGATGAATTCCATTTTCAAACCCTTCCTTAGAAAATTTGTGTTAGTATTTTTTGATGATATACTAATCTACAACAAGTCTTGGAAGATCATGTTGAACATGTTGACAGGGTGCTACAACTATTGGAGGAGAAACAATTATATGCAAAAAGATCCAATGTTTCTTTGGAGTACAAGAGGTGGAATATATAGGTCATATTGTATCTCATGAAGGAGTTAAGATAGACCCTAGCAAAATTAAAGCCATTAAGGAATGGAAAATCCCCACATCCATAAAGCATCTGCGAGGATTTCTCGAGTTAACAGGGTATTATCGCAAGTTTGTTAAGAATTATGGGAGAACAACAACACCTCTAATAATATTATTGAAGAAAGATGCATTTTCATGGACTCCAGAAGCAACAAAGGCCTTCGAACATCTTAAAGAGGCAAAGTGCCAAACACCGGTCTTCGCTACACCGGACTTCACAAAAACCTTTATTGTGGAATGTGATGCTTCAGGAAATGGAATTGGTGTTGTTCTAATGCAAGATGAAAGACCCATTGCTTTTGAAAGTCGTCCAATAAAGGGAAAGTTTTTACACAAAGCTATTTATGAGAAGGAAATGTTGGCAATACTTCATGCACTTAAGAAATGGAGACCCTACCTAATGGGAAGACACTTATTCAAAAGTTACAACAAGATTCCAGTACGTCTGGTACATTTAGCTGCCAAAATGATTCATTATGGTACAAATATCGCTTATACCTCTGTAAGAATTCGCAACTCAAACAAAATATTCTTATGGAATTGCACAGTTCTCCCTTAGGAGGGCACTCAGGATTTTTAAAAACTTACCACAGGGTTAAGAAGGAATTTTTTTGGGATGGCCTTAAATCAGATATTCAAAAGTTTGTGGCGGAATGTTTGGTTTGCCAACAAAATAAAGTTGAAACAATGAAAACACCGGGTCTATTACAACCTTTATCCATTCCAAGCCAACGTTGGGAGGAGGTTTCAATGGATTTTATCACAGGTTTACCCAAGTCTGAGGGAAAGAGTGTCATCATGGTGGTAGTTGATAGACTTACCAAGTATGCACACTTTTGTGCATTATCACATCCATTTAAAGCCAGTACAGTTTCTACTGCATTTATGGAAACAGTTAAAAAGCTACATGGAAACCCAAAGATTATTGTAAGTGAGAGAGATTCCATTTTCACTGGAAATTTTTGGACATAATTATTTTCTTATCTTGGTACTCAGTTAGCTCATAGCTCATCTTATCATCCTCAATCTGATGGGCAAACTGAGATAGTAAAAAATGTTTGGAAGGATATCTTCGCTGCTTTGTATCTGATAAACAGACATGATGGGTCAAATGGTTGCCTTTGGCTGAATGGTGGTATAACACTTCCTTCCATACAACAACAAAAATGACCCCATTTATGGCACTTTATGGATATCAGCCACCATCTATCACATCATATTTAAGAGAAAATTCTAAGGTTCAAGCAGTGGAACATCACATCGAACATCAACAACAAGTCCTCCAACTCTTAAAGGATAACCTCGTGTTTGCACAGAATAGAATAAAACAACAGGCAGATCAACATTGCAACGAAAGATGTTTTGATGTAGGTGATTGGGTATTCCTATGACTACAACCATATAAGAAAATGTCCCTCAAGCAAGCTAAGAAGGATAATAAATTATCACCAAAGTATTATGGTTTGTACAAGGTGTTGCAAAAGATTGGTACTATGGCATACAAATTGGAGCTTCCTGCAGCTTCTCGATTGTACCCAGTTTTCCATGTTTCATGCTTAAAGAAGGTTATAGGCAACAAGCTCCTAGTTCAAACAATATTGCCAGAACTTGACGAGAAAGGAAAAATTATATTGGAACAAGAAGCAGTCACAGAAACAAGAACTCGACAGCTACGAAATCGATCAATTTCGGAGTATCTTATCAAGTGGAAGAACTTATCCGCTGAAGATTCCACATGGGAGGATGAGAATTTTATACAGAAGCATCCAGAACTACTCAAGCATTGAGGACAACACGTTTTTGAAGGAAAGGGGCATGTTGGGTCCCTATAATACTAGTGATTACCCCATTTCTATTGTAGTTGCATCCCTTATTAATATTCTTGTGCCCCTATTATCCCCATATTATTATTACTGTGCCCCATAGAATCCCTCTATTGTTATTTTTGTGGCTTTATATTATTAATGTTAGGTCAGTTGGGTATATTGTGACTCCTTAGACTCCTATATATAGAAAGGAGGTTTTGTCATTTGAATTATCCAAGAATTGTTCATTTATGTAATGTAAAGGAGGTTGCCCCCTCGAAGAGGTTAAATTCTAAGGCATTGATCTATCTTTTCTATCTTTTCTTGAGCTGGTATCTTAACAAAATTTAAGAGAATCTATATATTGTGATTAGATTATGTTTTTTTAAATGTTTTAATCAATACGTTAAACATTAATATGGGCTGCTATTTGTTCTAATTTGAAAAGTTCCATTTATAGATGTTATTTCTTTTCCTATTCAATTTGAATTACATGAGAGGGATTTCAATTCATTTAAGTGAATTCGGTAGATTCATATTATATTGTCAAACACATGAGAGAGTTCTTCGTTGATTTGGAGTAGTCAAAATGAATTAAAACAACTTACTTTAATTTATATAATTAATTGGTAAATATGTTGACTTGTAATTAACAAAATATTAGTATTGGATTAGTATTAGAAGGGACAAAATATTATTTATCGCATATATCATTCTCTTTTCTATCGGGGCTTTCTTGAATCTTTCTTTCGGGGTAGAAAGATTGTTACGAAGGATTTCCTAATGAGGGAAGAAATTGAACTTGTATTTAATGTGTTTCCTATTTTGCAGTTAATGTGATACTTCCAAAGATCCATTAGACCAGGAAATTTATTGGGAATGTTTTAAGGATAAGAACTTTGGGCTTTTTATTGTTGTGTAGTAGCATAATCGTTGTGAACTTATTATGAATATCATTTGATTGAGAAATATAATTAATATTTATGTTATCAATTTGTGCCATTGGTGGTATTCATTGTTGGCATTTGAGTTCTTTCGTGGTGAAATGAGTTTCACCTTGAATGAAATGTGCCACATTTGAAAGTTTGAAGGCTAACAATGTTACAAAATAGAATTCTATTCAATTTTAGCCTTTTAATCATACTTATAACTCCATCATCTTACTTATATTTTTATATATCTAATTTTTCTTTTTTAAATTATAAGTATGTTATAAAAATAGAATTCTATTTGATTTTAGTCATCAATTTTTTCTTTTTTAATTTATAAGTATGTTACAAAATAGAATTTTATTTGATTTTAGTCCTTTAATCATACTTATAATTTCATCATCTTACTTATATTTGTATATGTCTAATTTTCTTTTTAAGTTATAAGTATGATTAAAAGACTAAAACTGAATAGAAAAAATATCCAAGTTACTTGAGAAGAATTATGAGCATTCATGTCATTCAAATAATATAACCAACAAACCAACCATTCGATAGTAAATCCATGAATATTCAATGTAACCATGATAGGGCTTCAAACATTTTCATTTGGAGGAAAGACAAAGGGATTTCTTTTCTTGATATAGTTAAGAAATTAATAATGATTCTAATAATAAATTAGTTAATGCACAAGAAAAAAAGTTCTTCGTTGAATTGTGAAGAAGAAAGAACTTTGTCTTATAAGTGTTGGATTAAGTGCTCATAAGATAACATAAATAAAAAATATTTAAATATCTAATGATTTAATACATAGTTTCTATAATATTTTAGTGATTCTTAAGGTAAAATAATTTTATACTATGAAAATTGGGTGAATCAGTTTTAGAAAAAAATAGAAATTAGCAAAACTTTATTTTTGAAAAAGCACGAAAAATTAACCCACTTGCAAATATTAGCCCATAAAATTTTTCCTACTACTTTATTATTTCCCTAATATCTTAAAAGTACTTTTCCCTTTATTTTCCCAAGGTTTACCCTAATTAGAACCCCTAGGTTTCATGACCCAAGGGCCAAAATTAAAATTTTAAACTCAGTTTTTTGCCTCCCAAACTTCTATAATGCAACAAAAATCATTGCAAATATGTTATAGCACTACACTAACCATTAATACAGTGTTACAGTACCTTATCAAGCTTCAAAACTAAGTTAGGGTGTCTCCCTCAGTGTTTCTTTCATTTAAGGTGCCTTCTCTCGTGCCTTCCTTATGTAAAATTGGCTAGAACTAAAGGAGAAAATTAGTGTAATAGGGTTGATTACTCAAGAATCTTAAATTTCCTGAAAACCCTTCTACCACAGCCACAAAATTTGTAGTAAATTGGCTCCCTTGGTTACCCCAGAGTTCCCCCTCACCACAACCCCAAAGTTTCATGTTCTAGAAACATCTCAATACCATTTCTTTGGAATTTTCGATTGAATATTTATGACTCATTTTTCTTCATGATTGGACACAGTAACGGGTGTTTTATTTTGCAGCAACCATTCCTATATATTCCACACACACACACACACACACATCACACATATGATATAGCTTTTTTAATATAAGCCACAAAAAACACGGGATAATAACACACAATTCATTAGATGTAGGAAACCATGCTTACTTTTTTACTAGAAAATATGTGGTGCATTCTAAGGTATTGAATTACAAGTAATAAGAAAATGAAGGTTTCCATTAAAAATAACCATCTATTGAGTAACCACATCCTACATGAGAATTACATAATAATTAGAGGCACATATATCAACAATTTAGAATTTTACAAATATACATCATATCCTTGAAATTTACAAACTAATAATTATATACAACAATAATCATGTAGGAGAAATTTTCAAAAATCATAGATACCATGCATCAAAGGGGGATGGAGTCTTGATCTCAGGTCTAGTGATTCTTCAACTCCCTTGATGTAGTCTTCATACACATGTGGATAATTTTGTATCTCAACTGAATGTTTTTGACTCAGCAATTGACCTCCAAGACTACTTCTTGGGTGTTTTTCTTCCCCATGTACCCCTGAGTTACAATGGGGTTGTAAGGTAGAGGAAGAACACTAGCAAGTGGAGAAGAGCACCGTGGCTCAAGATTTCTCATTCCAAGAACCTCCACTTCATCAAACACACTATAGAACTCAATAGTCACTCTCACAAAATAATTTGGAAAGGAATCCAACTATAAGGAAAAATTTTCTTTCTCCCACAACTTGCTCCTTCTTTTATAGGAGGCTTCATAGATGACACTTGTCACTTCACGCAAAAAAAATTATTTTTATTAATCCATTAATTTTATTATTCAACTATCCTTGTGTCAAGCTCTCACCAAGGCTCTCCTAAAATTATTTACTTAATTTTTTATTAAAAAACATATTTTCCCTAACCCCAACATGACTCCCTATTTCTTCTCCTAGTTTCCCCTTGATCCCCCTTTTATAATCCTTATTTTTTGTTCATTACTAAAGTCAAATCATAGGTCTCATATATTTTTCTCCAACTACACCCTAGTTTACCTCAAGTTGGAATCTTGTACAGAAATATTTGTGTCATGCTCTTGCCACATGGGGGTTCTCTCATGAAATCAAATTTCACAAATTTTAAATTATTACTCTTTAATTTCATACACTGCCCCTAATTTTCTATCCTTGGATTAATGTTTCTAATTAAACTCTATGTTCCCTTCCACCCTTTGTTATTAGAACACTTAGGTACTTTGGATTTATTTGAATACACATTATATACTTAAAAATTTTCGAATGTGAGGAGGGCAAAGTTAACTCATTTGGTAAATTTTTTATAATTCATCTGATTCTCCCTTTTCCCATGTTTTGCTCTTGATTTAGTTAATTTGATTCTAAATACCTACATATTATGTGAATTACTAATCATATGATCATCAATTATTAATTATCTTTCATCTTTTTCTTCTTGGTGCCATGGGTGTTAAGCCATTCATGCCCTTCAGGAACTTCCCTCTAAAGTTCCAAGGGTGCCACACCACTTTCCCTTCAAGCATCCTATGTCTATGAGATGAAAACTTAGGCGTGACAAAAAAGACCAATATTATCTCTTGTGTCACCCTCTATAGTGTGAGTAATGGTGTTGGTAATTAAGGAATCCACCTTGATGCATGCCCCCCAGTAAATCCTCATGAGCGACCCAATATGAGGTTTTCCCTCATGGTATCACGATATTCAAGGAAAAGGCATTACAACACCTTCCTGCCCAAGGCACGTGGGAGTGCTAGGGGATGAAATAAGGGATGTTGTCTCATCCCTCCCATGAAGTTCCATATATCCTATACATCTCCATTACCCATGTGTGAATTTTTTAGCCAAACAACTTTGTTCCTACATCCACTATCATGTCATTAGTAATCATAGACAAATATTAATTTGAACTTTAATTTTTGAGACAATAGTATGCAATTCAATCAAACCAAAGGTCGTCGACTCATCACATGTAAGTGAAACCAGGTGGTTTTCTACCACACTCAATAATCATCAGTAATATCTATTTTTAATGTTAATCATTGTTGTAATTATGCATGCCAAATATCATTATGACATAATCATCAACATAATTTCCAACTGTAAGCGAGAAGCTAGTCCTCAAAATATGTAAAAACGATAACATACTGAATTCATCAACATGATTACACATAGTCATCAAACAGATTCATCATAGTTATCATCATCATAACCTCGAATTCGTACATCATAATTATTATTACATCCACTGATAACAAAAATAAAATAACCAGATCCTCAAACTGGGGTCCCTAAAGAATAATGTATGAGCCGTATGGCTATTCAAGGCTAATGTAATACGAAAGTCAGTCAACCATAGTGGGGCTCTACATACACCCCTTGTTAATGATAGACTTCGTCCCAAAGTCCTCATAATAGGAAAGGAAAACGACGATGCATCTCCTTGGCATCCTCCCACATAACTTTATTGGGACTATAACTATCTCACTGGAACTTTACTTGGTCTACCAATTTCTTCCTCAGTGATAGATTCCGATAGTCTAGTATGCAAACTGGCTCATCCATCACCGTGCCCTTGTCCTAGACCCGCAAATTACTGAAGTCACTAACATGCAAAGAACCTAAAATATAATGATGTAATAATAACACATGGAAAACATCATGCATATGTGCTAATGATGTAGGTAAAGAAAACCCATATTCCTCCAACCCTTTCTTCTCTATGATCTCAAATGGTCTCATAAATCGTGGAGATAATTTCGCTCCCTTCCCAAATTTTATGGATATAATTTGGGCCTTACTCTCAAGAACACCCTATCTCCCACTTCATAACTTTAATTAGTATGATGAACGTCAATATAGCTATTTTTCCTATCTTGGGCTTTATTTAGCCTCCCCTTGATCGTGCTAATTTTTTCTTCCATCTCTTATACTACTTCCAGTCCTATTAATATTCGGTCCTCTAGTTGATCCCAACTTAGAGGAATTCTACAAGGCCTCCCATATAAGAACTCAAATGGCGTCATCTTGATAGAACTCTTATAACTATTATTCTAAGAAAATTCCACCAATGGTAAAAACTCTTCTCATATTTTTCGTTGATTCATCACATATGTTCATAGCATGTCCTCGAGGATTTTATTTGTCCTCTATGTTTGACCATCTGTTTCAGAGTGATAACTAGTGCTACATTTTAATTGGCTTCCCAAGGCCTCTTGGAAATGGGTCCAAAACGTTCCTGTAAATGTTGCTCTCCTGTATGATATGATATTCCTTTGCACTCCATGTAATCTCACAATCTCATCAATGAAAACTCTCACTATCTTAGGTGCCTTATATGTAGTTTTACCTGGTATAAAATGGGCACTCTTAGACAACATGTCCTCCACTAAAAATATAGCATCATGTCTCCTTACGGTTATGATAGTCCTGTGATGAAATCCATTGATGCAACTTCCCATTTAGACTTTGGTATCTCATGGGGTTGCAATAACCCTGTTGAATATATGTGGTCATTTTTTACTTGCTAACATTATAAACATCTTTCCACAAAATTTACAATTTCCTTCTTCATCCCCTTCCAAAATAATAATGGTTTCAGGTCCACATTAATCTTCTTAACACCAAAGTGTGCCATGTATATTTTTTGATGTGATTCACTCATAACTAGTTTCCATATATATTCATTTGATGGCACATATATCCTTCCATTGAATCACAGTAGTCCATCACTATCTGAGAGTATCCCTCAGATTTTGGGATCATCATTTCATCCTCCCTTAAACACTTGATAACCTCCTTGTACCAGGTATCCTCAATTTGCAAGTTGAGAGACATCGCCATTAGGTTTGTCTTTAAGGGGATTATAGAAATTATTCAAGGCATCCTACTTAAAGCATCAAACACCCTATTTATTGTTACGTTTATGTAAGTAATATGAAAATTGTATTCACTTTTTAAATTTGACTACCTTCTTTTCCTAGAGTTTAAATGGTCTTGTGTACCTATGTGTTGTAGTCCACAATGATCAGTCTTTAGTTCCAATTTTATTCCTAGTAAGTAGTGTCTCCAAATATTTAGGGTGTATACCGTTGCCACTCACTGCAAAAAAAAAAAAAAGCTGTCAAAAGGGTGCAAAAGAGTAGAAACATTGCAGCCATATCCAAAACCATAGAAGCTCTCAAAGCTAAATTGGACCCTCTCCATTGGATAATGCACAGAATAAGCTTTCCAACAGTATATGGAACCTGTCAAATGGACTCAGGAATCAGAAGATATGGCATGTTAAAGTTGAGGGTTTTGTCATCATTGAAATAAGGGAGAAGAGCATATCGGAGGTCTAGGAGCATGTCACTAATTGAAATCGGGGTTTTCTGAAAGCAACAACAGGTGTGGGGTGAAATTAGTAATCAACGATTGCCAATATTGCAAATCAACGATCGACGATTTCTCGTCAGTGGCACTAAGCACATATCGGCGCATCGCAGGTCAGATGTCCAATATATCGAAGATCTTGTATTAGTGGGATGAAATGGCAAGTCAGGAAACCCTCGCATATCAGCGGTCTCACACATCAACAGTCTGGGAATGATATTGACATATTGGCAGTCGAGGGTCCATGGCAATCGGCGATCGACGGTCTGTGAGAAATATCGGCATATCGACAGTCGAGGGTCCATGACAATCAGCGATTGGTGATCGCACTCAAAAAATCATGTATGATCGACATGCAAACAGGGTGAAAACTCTAAATATTGCGATATTATGAGTTACAAGTGGAAATATGTTAGTGTTGAAGCATTAGGAAGGCCGAAAGTGATTTACAAAGGAAATCAATGCAAAACGAGGGGCAGGACAACCTTTTTCTCTCTCCTCCAAGGGGGCACGTGGCAGAATATTATTGGATCTGGTAAAGACATAGTGGAGCTGACGTCCGCATGATGTGGTAGTACAGAGGACATGTGGCATGCAGATCTAGAATTTTCAAGGGTCCAAAGAGGGCATATCCATGTGAAACGTGTCACTACTCAGGAAGTGTCATGTGGAAGTGATGACATCACATCGGCAATCGCAAATCAAAGGTTGAGGCTTATCAGCACTTTGTGACGTAGTGCAAACATGGAAAAGTGCGATAAAGGGGCTCCGATACAGGGTCTAGCCCACAGTCACATCAAAGCTAAAAGAACCAAAGGTTGAACATAGAGGGTGTTCAGCGATCAACGATTGGTGTTTCTCGTGTGCATCGAAAAGGAATCGCAGATGATGAACCTCCAATTAGGGGGCTCCAATAAGGGGGCTTCCCACAGTCACATAAAGAGCCGAGGAGCCAAGGGCTAAGCATAAAGGATGATAAACAATCGCAAGTTTCAAGAGGATGTGTCAAGGACATTGATAGGAAATCATTGATTTTCTGACCTCTGATATTTAGCCAAGCACTAGGTCACAACCCCCTAGTCATATGAGAAGAAACGAAGAAAGAGGTTAAACCAAAGGGGGCCAAAGGAGATCGAGACTTGTTGTTTTGTGACACCTCTTTGCGTAAAATTCCTGATACAGCGATGCACTGATAACGTGGTACAATTCTTTAAAGTTTGATGGGTCGACAGCTAAGAATTTGAATAGAGGTATGGAGTAGTTGCAAATCTATATGGACCAAACCTGTGGAAGCCTCTGTAAAAAGAAACCTAGGACAACAATTGCCTCATAAATGAATTTGATTGCTTCGTTGCACGTATTCGGAGAGTAAATGGAGGTATGAGACTCAGGAAGACTTAATGGATCGGCATGGGGCTCCACTCAAATACACCACGAAGGACTTCCAGGGTAACCTCCACTTCTACTCAGTAACAGGCAACCACAGTCGATCACTATCAACTCCAGAGAGTGGGGAAGTCAGGCAATTAAGGCGGAAGTGATAGGAATCAGTCGAGCAACAAGAAAGGCACATCATAACAGAGATGTGGCCTGATCAAGGGCCTTCAAAGGAACAACAGAAGGACATCTTCCTCCATCATCATCATCCAATTTTCCTTTCCTTATTATTTATGTAACTTCTATTTATTTTCAACAAAGGAATAAAATCCTTGGAAATCATTCTGGGGCAACATAACTTTTGAGGGCCGAGGTAGCTAGTCAATTGGACAGCTGGCCCTTGGCTGAGATATTTTGCAAATATTTATTTAAATCCCCCCTTCTCTATATAAATAAGGGGGAGAAAAACTTAAGAAGGGTTTTGGAATTCTGCACCCGAGCAACCCAAATTTTGTGGTTCCACTTTGGTTTTATGAAGCTTTTTCATGAGGGAATTTAGCTGTAGATTGTTGAATGTAAATGGATTGGTGAATGGGACTCCTTTTGAAGATTAATGAAACTCTTTGGTGATTCCAATCATGGAAATGCATAGTATGTTTTCCCCATTGTAAATCTCATTTCATGTGTGTTTTTCCTTCTCTAAAATAGTGTAATGAAGCTACATGTTTCACCCTTGTTCATGATTGTATATTTGCTACTAAGTAGTAACATTACCTGTGTTAGCTACAAATTTACTTATGTACCTATAATGTGCATAGATTTACTTATGCTTTTGGTGACAAATGTACCCATGAGGTATAGGGCATGAAATCGTGACTAGCGCTCCATCGTTCCTACCATTCCACCTCTTCAATCGTCCATACCTCTGTCGGAACATTGTTGCTTAGGATTATTTTTTGTTTACAGCCCTATGCATCGATTTCCCTCCTTTATTTCCTCCTCTTCATGTTACTAGAATGCCAATATTAAGACTTCCTATTGTTGTGTGTCAGCCACTAGAACTAGTCATTTCTCTCTAAGGTTGGCCTGATTAACCCCCTAAACATTCGGATCCATGTATTGGCTTGTGTTTACCTTAATGAATGGCTATTGAACCAAGCCCCCTTTTTATCTTCTTCTCTTCCACGTGACAATTAGAGTGTTGTATTAACCCTTCACTGATATTCTTCCATGCACTTCTCTATCTAAGATGTCCTAGGAACTGGTCTACAATCAACCCAGAGGTTGTCTCTAGGAAGCTTTCTATATCTCCTAAAGCACTTATGTTATAGGTGCCATTAAAAGTGAAAACATCTTTCTGGCATCATTGTCGAGGAACGGCTTAGAATATTTTTCCCTGGGTACGACAAATATTTACATTCCCTCTATTAAGTGTGTGTTGAAGATCTCTCACCTTGGCAACTCAACTGTTTCAATTTTATGGTAAACATCCTGGTGACTCCACGGTCCATATCTCTATTTGATCATCCTGGCTTTCAAGTATCCTCATACTCACTCTGATGCTAAATCAGCCGAAACATTTCCCTACCTTTGAACCTGAGATCACTCACCTAGGGGGTTTTTAAAATGGCCATTCCTGCATTCCTGGCCAACCAATTTGCCCCATTGGATTTTTCTTCTATTGTTGGTTATCCTAGTCATGTCCCTTCATTTCATGAATGCAATACCTATTTGCCTAGATTTAGTGAAAATATAGATAGAAGGCCTCACCAACACCTCAAAGACTTGCATGAATGGATGGAGCAACAAGGTATTATTATTTAAGATGCACAAATGAATTTGTTCATGTACTCTTTAGAAGAAGATTTTAGAGTTCGGTACAAAACAATACCTTGTGGCAACATATCCTCCTTAAAATGTTTTCATATGTAATTCCATAATCATTGCAAAATATTATATCCACCGAATGCTCTATTCGAAGAATGTTTCACACATTTTAATGTTGAAAATATCCTTGAGGTTAATGACCCTACTAAAGATGTTTGTGAGACTCCATTCCAAGAAAGCATCTACTCGCATAAATAAGCATCACCAAATGACCAAGAATGAAAAGAAGGAAACATCATCAAGCTGCAAATAAGCCCTCAAAGGTCTTATTCGGCCAAATTTGATGTTTCTCCTTCCTATGATGTATATGACTTTGATGGAGAGTCAAGTGATTTAGAGCCACAACAATCCCAGTCACGGGAAGCTGCATAAGCAAAGGAGGCCCACCAGGAGGTCAATAAAGAGGCTCCAGTTTAGAATGCACATCCTTCACTCAGAGAACAAGATCGAGAACACCCTCCGATTTATTATTCATATTATTTATAGGAGGATGAGATTATTACGGAAGTTCAAAGGGAGTGGTTTACCATCAAGTGGGGAGAAGGCTTCCAACAACCAATTTTGCTCGAAAAATCTAAAGTTGAGGAGCCAAACCATATTTGCAACTTCCTTGACCAAGAAGATATTGGTCAGTAGACTTTCCATGAAGATAAGGCAGCTGCAAATTCTTCTGGTCAGTTCTATGACCCTGTAACTGATTACATGAGCACATTCCTCGGTCAACATCAGAGGTTGTTTATGGAGTATGCATCAAGCTTTTTATTTGCAGATTTTTCATGGTGCATGATTATTTTAATTTTTAAATTTCAGCAACAGGGAGGCATTAGGTCCGGCACCCAAATGTTGGTCTAGATCCATTGGAGGGTTGAACCCACTTAGGTGAATTGAGCCTCGTATGTATATAGGAGATGTATATACATAAGCTCACTAGCTGAGCATTTACTTTCCATTTGGTAGAATTTATTTTTTTGCATTTCAGTTTGATGAGGAAAGGGCTCCCTGCAAAAAAAGTTTCATGGAGATTTTATGGTTGTAAAATTTCATTATATTTTTAAATCCATGCCCAATGGTGAAGGTTAGTGGTCTGAAAGGTTCTCAACACCTCTCTAGCAAGGCACTATCCCCAATTGGAGCCAATGTTGGCACTCACTGCAAAATTTGTTTTCAATTTTCAAAAGGGTGCAAAAGAGCATAAACGTTGCAGCCATCTCCAAAACCATAGAATCTCTTAAAGCTAAATTGGACCCACTCAATTGGATAGTGATCAAAATAAGATTTCCAACGGTATATAGAACTCCTCAAGTGGACCCTGGAATCAGAAGATATTGTCTGTTAAAGTTGAGGGTTTTGTCACCGTTGAAATAAGGGAGAAGAGCATATCAAAGGTCCGAGAGCATGTTGCAAATTGCAATCGGGGTTTTCTGAAAGCAGTAGTAGGTGTGGGGTGAAATCAGCAATCAGCGATTGCCGATATCGTAAATCAGTAATCAACGATTTCTCATTAGTGGCACTAAGTGCATATTGTCACATCACAGGTCAGGTGTCCGATATATCAAAGGTCCTCTATTGGCAGGGTGAATCGGTGGGTTAGGTAGCCCTGGCATATCAGAGGTCCCGCAAATCAAAGGTTGAGGAGCAATATAGGCATATTGATAGTCGGGGGTCCATGGTAGTCGGAGATCGACGATTGGGCTCAGAAAATCATGGTTGATCAACATGCCAACGGGGTGAAAACTCTAAATATTACGATATAACAAGTTGCGATATGTTAGTGTTTAAGCACCAGGAAGGCAAAAAGTGATTTACAAAGGAAATCAACGCAAAACTAGGGGCATGCATTCCTTTTTCTCTCTCCTCCAAGGGCCATGTGGAAAAATATTACTGGATTCGGTAAAGACACGGTGGCACTGACGTCAGCATCACGTGACAGTACGGAGGACATGTGGCACACGGATCTGGCATTTTCAAGGGTCTAAAGAGGGCATATCCAGGTGACACGTGTCACCACTCAAGAATTTCCACGTGGTAGTGATGACATCACATCGACAATTGCAAATTAGAGGTTGAGGCTTATCAGCACTTTGTGACAGAATGCACACATGGGAAAGTGTGATAAAGGGGCTCTGATATAGGATTTGGCCCTCAGTCACATCAAAATCTAAGAGAACCAGGGGCTAAGCACGGAGGGTGGTCAACGATCATCGATCGGTGGTTGTGTTGTGCATCAAAAAGGAATCTCTGATGTTGAACCTCTAATTGGGGGTCTCCAGTAAGGGGGTTGGCACACAATCACATAAAGAATCGAGGAACCAAGGGATAAGCATAAAGGATGATCAACGATCACAAGTTTCATGAGGATGAACCAAGGACATTGATAGGAAATAACCAATTTTCTGACCTTCGATATTTGGCCAAGCACTAGGTCACAAACCCCTGGTCATATGAGAAGAAAGGAAGAAAGAGGCTAAATGAAAATTGGCCAAAGGAGATCGGGACTCGCTGTTTTGTAATTCCTCTTAGCGTAAAAGTACCGATACAACAACTCCCCGATAGTGTGGTAGAGTGCTTTAAAGTTAGATGGGTTGACAGCTGAGACTTTGAATAGAGGTATGGAGCGGTTGCAAATCGATATGGAATGATCCTGTGAAAGCCTCTGTAATAAGAAACCCAGGACAACAATCACCTCTGAAATGAATTGGATTGCTCTGCTACATGTCTTCAGAGATTAAATGGAGGTATGGGACTCAGGAAGACTTAATCTCTCAGCATGGGGCTCCAATCAGATACATAACGAAGGACTTCCAAGATAACCTCCACTTCTACTATGTATCAGGCAACCATAGTTAATCGCTATTAGCTCCAGAGATTGGGGAAGTCGGGCAGTTAAGGTGAAAGCGACAGGAATTGGCCGAGTCGAAGGAAAGGCGTATCATGAAAAAGATGTGGCCTAATCAAGGGCCTTCACAGGAACAACAGAAGGGCATCTCCCTCCATCATCATTCAATTTTCCTTTTCTTATTATTTATGTAATTTCTGTTTATTTTCAACAAAGGAATAAAATCCTTGGAAATCATTTTGGGGTAGCAGAACTATCACAGGTCAAGGCAGCTAGTCAAACAGATAACTGGCCCTTGGTTGAGATATTTTGTAAATGTTGATTCAAATCCTCCCTTCTCTATATAAATAAGGGGGAGAAACACTTAAGAAGGGTTCCAGAATTATGCACCCGAGCAGTCCAAATTTTGTGGTTCCACTTTGGTTTTATGAAGCTTGTTCATGAGGGAATTGAGTTGTATATTGCTGAATGTAAATGGACTAGTGAGTGGGACTCCTTTTGAATATTAATGAAACTCTTTGTCGATTACAATCATGGCAATGCACACTATGTTTTCCCCACTATAAATCTCATTTCATATGTTTTCCTTCTCTAAAATAGTGTAATGAAGATGTGTCTTCCACCCTTGTTCATGATTGTATATTTGTTACTAAGTAACAGTACCTGTGTTAGCTATAGATTTACTTATGTACCTATAATGTGCACATATTTACTTATGCTTTTGGTGACAAATGTACCCATGAGGTATAGGGCATGAAACCTTGACTAGCACTCCATTGATCCTACCATTCCACCTCTTCAATCTTCCATACCTCTATCGGAACATTGTTGCTTAGGATTTTGTTCTTTTCACAGCCCTATGCATCGAATTCCCTCCTTTCTTTCCTCCTCTTCATGTTACTACAACGCCAATATTAAGACTACATGTTGTTGTGTGTCAGCCACCAGAACCAGACATTTATCTTTGAGGTTGGCTTGATTTACCCCCTGAACATTTGGATCCATGTACTGCCTTGAGTTTACCTTAATGAAGGGCTATTGAAACAAGCCCCTTTTTTATCTTCTCCTCTTCCACGTGACAATTGGAGTGTTTTAGAAACCCCTCACTGATATTATTCCATGCACCCCTCTATCTAAGATGTCCTAGGCACTGGTTTAAAATCAACCTAGAGGCTGTCTCTAGGAAGATTTCTATATCTTCTGAAGCACTTGTGCTCTGGGTGCCATTAAAAGCGAAAATTGTATACAATAGCTGCATTGCATAGTTCTCCTAGTGGGTTATAATTTTTTTTCCATGTATATGATATTACTCTTCCCTCTTGCATCAGTACAAAGCCAAGTCCTTCCTTGAAGATGTCAGTGTAAACCAGAAATTCTTTCTCCATATCTAGCACCTTCAAGATTGGTGTAGTTGTTAATAATACTTTTAACCTTTGGAACGCCTCTTCACATTTTTTAGTTCAAACAAAATTATCATTCTTTCTTTATATTTTTCTAATGGGGTTTGTTATCTTTGAAAACCCTTCAACAAATCTGTAATAATATCCAACCATTCTTAGGAAACTACATATTTGGTGAACATTGGTTTGTTTTGGCCATTCCATAATGGCCTCGACCTTCACTAGGTTTACTTAAATACCCTCCCCAAAGATAATTTTCCAGAGATAATGGATATTGTATTGGTAAAAGGAACACTTTGACAACTTTCCATACAGTTGGTTCTCACTCAGACACAGTAAAACTAGCCTTAAGTGTTCGTCATGCTTCTTTGGGTTCCTTGAATAGATCAATTGGTTGAACAAGTCATCTCCTGGGCAGAGGATATTGATTTTTATTTTCTTGTTTTCTTTTTCTTATCATCACCTTATTCAATTGGTGACAGTCAATGCATAATTGCCAAGACATATCCTTCTTTTTAACAAAAAATGTAAGTGCTCCCCACAAAGATACGCTAGGTCATTGAACCCCAAGTGTGATAACTCCTTTAATTTAGGATTTGACATACGATATGGCGTGATTCCTTTGCAATAGGATATGTTCCCAAATTAGTGTTGATAGTGAAATTGATGTCTTGTTTGGGAGGTATCCCAAGTAATTATTTTGGGAATACACCTCGGAACTCAATAATAATTATATATTTATTTATATATTTAGAGTCATCCTTATCATTTAGTGTTGCAATCGTGAACCAGTGACATCCCTTTCATCTACATTTCATCCACTGCATTGTTGAAATGAACCTAAGGGATACCCCTCGTTTTTTCCTATCAAGGATTTTCTTTTACACTCATCATTTGTGAAATGCAGTACCTTATCCTTGTAATCTAAATGTGCTTCATGATGTTCCAACCAATCCATTCCTATGATAACATCATATTATCCTAGGGTTGTGGTAATTCCACAATGTAATGTTCATCCTATGTATGAAATTTTCTTGTAAATAAACTATATAATTTATGACCAATTGACACATAATTATTTATTTATTTAATTTATTCATTTTTAAGGGACTAAAATCAGGAGACGATGACAACCTTCTTGGTCACATAATCGGGTTTTCCCTAAGTACAACATCAATAATTCTCCCACGTAAAGTTTGTACAACAATTGTCATAAATTTTGGTAAGTACTAACCTTGGAAAATCTTGCATATTGACATTTTTACCCTACCTAAATTTATAGAAAGAATGGCGTGAATTTTACTCTTACCTAAATTTATGCAAAAAAAGTTGCATACATTATGGTGTGCAATAATTATTGGTAAGGAGGTTTATTTGATTGAAAAATGCACAAAGTAACTCTTCGATCCTATGGGTGTTCACCGACCATTTAATTTATATGGCTTCCATGCTATTTTAACATTATGCACATTATTAATATAATGCCAATTTAAAATCTAATCTCAACTAATCGATTTCTTATATTGTTAAATCATTCATTGAAAACATTAATTATTAAGATTTTGCAATTAAATTAGTAACTAACTAAATTAATTGTCAATGTAATCCCTATAATTAAAAGCACCCAAAATAAAAGAATCTTTTAATAAATAATATCCACTTATTAAGGAATAACAATAAGACTATATATCGATAGTCTCGAACAAGATACAAATTGGAGCAGAGATAAGGGAGGATGTGATGGCTTTGAAGAGAAGTATCAGGGTTTTCCACGGAGTTGTCTTTAGTGCGAATTTTTGGACTTTCTAGTGCTGAAATCCGGTGGAAAAATTTGAGGTGAAATATTGATTTGTGTTAATTAAACTAGTTTTTTGACTATATATATGGATTCAACACCCTGGAAAACCTCTAGGGCACTTCGGTTGCACAAGATTACCCATCAAGCTTGTGATTTCAACAAATTCCTTCCGGATTTTAGAGAAATCGGCCAGAAAAACCCACCGTAAAAGTGTCTGAAAAGTCGCACTAAAGACAACGTCGTTTTCCACAACGTGGCTACATAGCCATAGAACTCCAAGTTTCTTTCACTTTGCATAGTGTTTATCGACCTCCCTAATTCAAATCCAGACACACGATGGTGGATGGTATCCTTCAAGCATAGTTTATCTTGCAAAAAACACCAATCACATCTCTCTTCCTTGGATCTCCCGATGTTTTGGAGAGAGGGACCTCTAGGAAAGAGATTATTTCCGGATCTAGTTTCCCTTTTTTAAATGCAGGCTCTAAGCCTTCGTATGGGTTATTCCTATTGTACTTACCAGATCCTCATGTTGGATCTACAAAATAGTGCTTCTATTTCCAATTTTATCACTAGTTGCGTGATATCCTGCTTTTTAATGACGCGGGGCTTCTTGCTGAGGGATTTTTTTTATTGTTTCTATGGGGCTACAGTATTGGTACAACCATAGGAGGTGGGAGGTGGGTATGGTGTCGCACTCGAGTTTCAACATGAATTGAATGCAAGTGGAGAGTGAAGACCGGTTTAGATCAATAAAAGGACAGATCTTGAATATCAATCCCCATATTTGCTTGAAGAAGCCCCAATCCAAATTTTTATCAAAACACTGAGAGGGAAAATTATTTTTATGAGGGTCTAAATATGGGAGCAAGTACAAGCTCTTAAGAAAAGGATTCAAGAACAGTTGGGTATTCTAGCAAGACTTAAAAATCTGATTTATAGAGGGAAATCATTGCAAAAGGACTACAAGCTGCAGGACTATGGCATTGTTCTTGACCTGAACATCATCATTAACATGAGACTTCTTAGAGGGTGCCCCAAAGCTAGCTAAAATGGTCTAGCTTCATTCAAATATGCAGTCAAAGGGAAGGCAGAGCCACAAAAACATCTAGAACAACCTCCCAATCTTCCTCGACCCTATATTGTGGAGCAGATGACCCAGGTGCTCACTTTGACAATCAATTTTCCCGAGGTAAATGAGATTTATGTTGATTTCCATGCAAGAGCAATTATATGTATATTTAATGGATTATGGCCTAAATTGAAGGCTCTACATCAATGGATTTTCTCTCTACTTCGATAGAAATTTGTGATATCCATCTATGTTCTAGGTGTTTTTTTATTGTAAAGTTTGATACAACAAAAGATAAGGATTATGTATTAAACGAGGGACCATGGTTTTGGGACAATGCGAGTCTATTCATGATACCTTGGTTTCTGGGTTTTGATGCAAACACTATGGTGGTATCCAAAATGCTCGTGTGGGTCAGGTTACATAATTGAACATTTCATTTTTGGCATCACAAAGTATTAGAAGGAATTGGGAATTCTTTGGGGAAATTCTTAAAGGTGGATGCAGGTCGATTCTGTAAAGGGATTTTCACCTTTTCCAGAATCCGTGTAGAGGTAGAACTTAGTAAATATTTACCTGAGCGCATTTTGTTGTTTCACAACAATCGACGATGGTCACAACCCCTTGACTATGAGAATAAGACTTTTTGCTTTCGTACATGTCTTCAAACCAACCGTCCTAAAGTTTAAAAAGATTCCAAAAAAAAAAAGAGACAGCCTTAAAAGCCAAAAGGTTGGCAATTTTCAAAAACTCAGGAAGGAGAAGCAAAAGGCGCAAAAACCCTAGAAAACACCAAAAACATAAATGATTAGAAATCCTAAGGCACCTTGTAGAAGGACAAGGCTGAGCATAATTATGCATTAGTTCCAGTGTCTTTCATTCAACAACGATAGATTGAGAGGATTACATATGAAAAAGAAGAAAGTGGTACCAAACGAATTCATGCATCCGAAAGTTTGGATTTTGATAAAGAAATCCCAGTAAATGTAAAAGAGAATCAAATGGTCATTGGAGGAAAGTGGAAAAAAAGAAAGGTAGAAAAGGGTGACTAATGTTAACTAATGTTAACTTTCTCATGAGTTTTTATTGATCTTGAATACCAAGATTTGTTGTTTTATGCATATGCTTTTTAGCATCTACAATATATAATTTTGTTTAATTAATAAAATTGTGATTTTTCTTTGAGAAAAAAAATAATAAACTATATCTCCCTTAAAATAGAATTGGTATTTACTTTTCATCTTAATTTAGACTATAAAAATTGTAATACATAATAAGAAATTATAAAAAACTTTTATATTCAAACAAATATAAAAGACATATATATTAAAAAATTATATTTGATATAGATTATCATAATTGTATCTATAAACTGTCTAAAATTAATTTAGCCACATAATTAATTGTATAAAACTAGAGAACTAAAATAAATGTTTTTGTTTGTACGTCATTTCTTTTATTAATTTGAAATGAAGCATAATAAAAAAACATTGGGAGAATAATAAGAAACATTTTTGCTCAGAAATAGTTATTTTCCAGCGTAATTTTACTTGTAATTAAATGTGGTAAATTAAAATTAATAAGAAACCTTTTTGTTTAGAAATACTTATTTTCCATCTCAATTTTACTTGTAGTTAAATGTAAATAAATTAAAGTAAATAATAAAATTTTAATTTAAAAGTAAGTAAATAAAAAAAATGAATAAATAATTATATATATAAAAGAAAACATAAGTTATAATATTACTTATAACTGGACTGTAGTCTACTTACATTGGATTGTGTGCATCTTAATTTAATGTTTAATTACATATGAGATAAACTGAAGAACATGTTTAATTACAGAAGATGTTGATGTCATTTAATTATTATACGTAGGTGAAGCCCATGTTTTGAAAGGTGTATTTAAATAGTCTCTGTTAGATTCTATTTTAACGAGTTGTCTCCGGTAAAATATTCTAAGGAAATAGAGTGTTGTTATCAACATTCGCTCTCGCTATAATTACTGCACAGAGTGTTGTTACGAACACTCACTTAGAAGAAATTTCTAGTTACTAAAATAATTAAGAGCGGTATCTCAAGTCAAGTAAAGGCTAAAAGAGGTGCTTACGTATGGGTTTCTTTGGTTTTGGTGGGAGCTCCCAATAAAGATCCACCTTCGTGAAGTGGGGCACAAGAAGATAGCTTTTCTTTTTCTCTATGGATTTCAGCCCTTTTTAAAATGAGCTTTCATCTCGATTTTGAATGGTTGTATGAAGTATATTATTATTATTATTATCATCATTTTCTTAGAATTTGAGTTAGGGAATCTTTTTATTACAAGCCATTGTGATTCATCAAACTCTATATATTTATTATATTCAATTGGATATTTATGGAATATAGTTTGATATATCAAACCCTTAATATTGCATAAAGTAAATGATGTAAGAAGGTTGGATCGGTTAAACCCGCAATTAAATATATATACATAGAGAGAGAAACTTGAAAGGTTTTAGCTAAGGCCATAAGTGCAACCATGCTTAGTCCTCATTCATTTATTTCTAATATTCGAACCGTTAATAAGAACTGAAAGATGAGTTGCATTCAAAATATGATTTTGATTACCAGATTAGTGCAACAAGGCTAAGCTTTATCCATGTTGTCTCCTCTTCTATTACGATGGTCAAACATTCATGACTTAACATGAAGGAATTTGTGAAATTAATGAAGTAACATGCTCCATATCGACTATTGGGCATGAGTATGTGTCATAGTATCCTCTTACTAAATTTATTCAACTATAATATATGCCAATTGTGGTCCCTCACAGAAGAGATAAGCACTGGTATAAGAAGGTCATGGTCTGCAACTTGCATACACAGGTCGACATTTCTTATGGATAGCAAGGCATTCACTATCCTCATAGACAAGTACTTATTTGGTGATATTGTCGAGAGATCAGAGTAATTTTTAGGTACATGATTGGAATTTTTATGATCGACCATATTTTTTTAAACAATTTATCAAGACAATTCTCTTACATCAATTATAATATATATATATATTATATATATATATATATATATATATTATATATATATATATATATATATATATATATATATACATATACATATCATACATATAATATATATATATTTATATATATATATATGGGTTCTATCATGGCCTAACTACTTTCTTGATTTATTTGAAGGTTGTTGAGATGTTTTTCTGGTGGAATTTACGACGGAAAAACTAGGCACAACGATGACAACCATTGTCACTTCTTCTGTGCCACACCTTTTATAGTGAGAATAATGGTGTTAGGGAATCAAGGAATCCACCTTGGGCATCCCCCCCCCCCCCCCCCCCACCCCACAAAGTAAAATCCTCATGAACGACCCATCCAAGGTCCACCCTCATAACATCGTGATCTTCAAAGCGAAGGTAATCTAATACTTTCCAACCCAAGTCATGTTAGAAGTGCTAGCAAGTGAAATCAAGGATGTTGTTCCACCCCTCCCATGAATTTTAATCTATCATGTACAACCCCATCACCCATGTTTGAGTGGTTCATCCAAAAAAACTCTATGCTTGCAACCACTAACATCTCATTAGTTATCATAGCAGAATATTAGTTTGAACTTTAAATTTTTGAGACAATAGTATGCAATTCGATCAAAGTAAAATTCATCAACTCATCATATGTAAGTGCATCTAGGTGGTCTCCTACCACTCTTAATAATCATCAGTAATATGTGTTTTTGTTAGTCATTGATTTATTTGCACATGGTAAATACCATCATGACAACCATCATCATCATAACCTTGAATTTCTACATCACAATTATTATCAAATCCATTAATAATGAAAGTAAAATAACCAGATCCTCAACTTGAGGTCCTTAAAGAATAATGAAGGATCCCTAAGGCTATATCAAGGCTAATATAATATCAAATTCAGTCAACCACAGCAAGGCATTACATCCTTCCTAGAAACCCTAATTTCTCTCCTAAAATCGTAGAGAGGTTCCTCCATGGGAAATACATAACCATGTGAGTTAGAATTATGAGTAGGTAATTATGAAGGTTAAGGAGGGATCTCTAAGTTAAATTCACCACTAAAACCTTCTACCTTGCACATGCATAGCATATCTAGAAACTAGTCCCTCAATCCTTTGCATCTTGCATGTCATGCTAATCTATGTAATGGATATCTATTGTTTTCAATGATTATGTAGGAAATTCCAATCCAAAGACTACCATTTTGAGAGATAACCAAGGAGAAAATCCTCGGTTGTAAGGATTATTGTACAGTGCTAATCAATTGAAATAGTGGCACATAAAGGAAAATGAACAACACCTATTAATGGAGACTTAGGAGAAGAACAATACAAGTGAAGAGGAGTAAGCATAGAAATTTAAGAGTTTCTAAATGTAAGGCATGTGCTTTCCAATATCCTCACTGATGTACTTGTTCGAAGCCAACCAAGGAGCAAAGCACCTAGTTGCAGGGAATACTATGTGTTGTAGATTAGTAGTAACAAAAGCCGAAAGGATATGTTTAGACCTCAATGGAAGCCCCTAGAATGAACACAACAATAGACATATGCCCCCATAATTCTTTTTTTGATGCTTTAAAGTTACAAGTAAAATTGGAGAAGGGTATGGCGTAGCTAGTGGAATATTATCTGTTGAATGTTATCATGAACTCATTCTTGGCCTAGTTTAAATTCACCACTAAAAATTTCTACCTTGCACATGCATAACATGTCTAGAAACTGGTCCCTCAATCCTTTGCATCTTGCATGCCATGCTAATCTATGTAATGGATATCTATTATTTTCAATGATTATGCAAGAAATTCCATTCCAAAGACTACCATTTTGAGAGATAACCAATGAGAGAAGCCCTTGGTTGTAAGGATTATTGTACACTGCTAATCAATTGAAATAGTCACACATAAAATAAAAATAAACAACTCCCATTAATGGAGACTTAGGAGAAGACCAATCCAAGTGAAGAGGAGTAAGCATAGAAATTAAAGAGTTGTTAAATGTAAAGCATGTGCCTTCCAATGTCCTCACCGATGTACTTGTTAGAAGCCAACCAAGGATCAAATCACCTAGTTGCATTGAATACCATGTGTTGTATATTAGCAATATCAAAATATCAAAGGATAGGTATAGACCTCAATGGGAGCCCCGTAGAATCAACACAACAATAGACATATGTCCACATAATTTTTTTCTGATTCTTTGAAGTTACAAGAAAATTTGGAGAAGGCTATGGTGTAGCTGGTGGAATATTATTTTTTGCATGTTATCATGAACTCATTCTTGGTTCCATTGGAAAAGGATAAAGAAATTGTTTCCCAAGGCACAACGAAATACCATGAAAACAAAGAGAGATTTCCACCTCACATGATCAAGTGATTACATCATCCTATGAGTTTATGTGCCATGTCATGAAGAAATTGTGATCTCAACTGAAGATCCACTCATATCATAACAATTTTTAGCATGTTTTCGAGAGTTCCAAAACTATTTTCCTTCTTCAATTTTTAAATTATGGGAAGTTAAAGAGTTGTAACTGAACTACTTAGGATATCAATAGTCATAAATGGTAGTTACTAAACTCTTCCTATAAATTTGTAAAACTCTCAGTATGACAGGAATTTTGATCTTTATTGATTCCATTAGATACCAAACTAGGTCGCAGCTTGTACTTTTGTACTTATTGTTGTAATATTTAGAAGTTGTGAAGGCCATTATTGGAATTGTATGATTACATGCATCATGTTATTGTTTTTTACTATTATTGAATAGTTCATATATGTGTGTGTTGTTTCGGATGTATACTACTAGGTTATAGACTATTCCTTAAATTAGATGGTTTATCTCATATACTTGTTGCTTTAGTTCTTGTACTTTCATTTATGAGCACTTGTTATATCTAAATGATGATTATTCTTCATTTGTTCTAGCATGTTGAGAACATTTTTCTGTCTTGGATTACAACCAATTGTTTCCTTGCATGTGCAGCTATGTGTTTACTAACTCATTTGCTTCCTAATTCTCTTCTATCTTTCAATGTTAGCTAGCATACTACTTTTTCATCTTGATGCATTAGATATTTTTAGGTTAGAATCTGCATATCCCCTTCTTGTGATGATTATTCATGTTGGAAATTTGAATAATACTAAGAGTGGGTGTGAATCAATATTATATAAATTATAACAACTATTTAGCCAGTCAAACACATTCAATAATACAAGATTACATCAATCACATAAAGAATTGGACATGGGATGTTTACGAGGAAACCCATATGGGAGAAAACCATAATTATTCTTTTACTTTTAATATAAACGTATGAACCAACCTACGAGAGCCTCGAACCCTATTTTCTTTGCAAGAGCCCACTTTTTGGAAGCGCCAACTCCCATTGTTTGCAGGCACCAACCTGTTGATATTTACATGCACCTACTTGTGGGAGACTTTAATCCCCTGCTAGCCAATTTTGATATTAGTTCTTCCTATCTTATTTGATATTCTCTTTGCAACGCCCTCTCTTCTTTTGATTCTCGACAATTTTCTTCTACATAGCAGCTTCAAATCTCTGCCAATCTCCACTTTCAGCCTCTACTCAACTTTCCTTTGCACACTCCATCTCTTATATACTTCATATTTATGACATTTAGTGATTCAAACCTATTCCCAATACTCTCGTGCATACACTCTCTCTCTTCTTTCTCATACATTCTTTCTAATCAAGAACTCAACTTATATAATTTTTTTCAGCACCTCTTCCTCTCATCAACTACCACAATATTGCTTGTCTGCAACAATTTATTCGCCTTCTCAACATGCGAATACGAGACTCATAATTTTTCACAAAATTTAATTTTTATTGGTTTCGTAGATTTTTCCCATTCATACTTCAATTGCTCCTCTTTGGGGCATTTTCCCATTTCTTTTGTCCCACATAGACCCTTATTTTAATTTTTTGGCCGATTAATTTTTTTTTCGCTTACTATTTTTGGGGCCCAACAAACACCAATTTTTCAGCCTTTCCCCTCTAGCTTTAACCACATCAAGCCATGTGATTGAGGGACAAAACCTGGATGTTAGGATCAAAGGCACTTAGCTGCATAACCTATGTGAACCGAAGCTTTATAACTATAACAAAAAACCTTCATAATCTGCCACCTGAGCATTTACAGGGATGACTAATTTTTTAATACAATGGATATCCTAATGTGGTCCAATCATGGATATCCTTGCATCTAGATGAATATAGGGATCTGTTATCTGGTCCCCACTTCTCTTCATGCTAAACTTGCACCATCAAATGGATGGATCGCTAGATAAAGCTTTTAAGTCTTGTGTTAGAACTGGGGATCTAGGATCTGGTCCCCACTTCCGTTTATACTAGATGTCTTGCCACTGGATGGCTAGATGGCCAAATGTAAAGGCCCAACATGGTTCCTCCCTCTCTGAGCTACCATTTGCAACAAAAACAAATTTGTCACCCACTTTAGAAATATGAAACAAAAAGGAAAACTTCACCAATATAGACTCCTAGCATGAATACCAAGACTTGAAGCCACATCATTTTTAAATGTCACTTCCACATTGTCTTTATACCACCATTCATGCCATTTTAACTACCATGTCATCTCTTTGCCACTAATCAAGCCATGTAGCCACCACATCACTGCCACATGTCACAAGAAAAAGGGCCACTTGCCCACCCAAAAATTCCAAATCCACTTGTCATGTGTCATGACCACAATGTTTCACATCATTATTTGTGCCATGTCATCAACCTGCCACCGATTTCTTCCATCTGTCACCACATGTGTTGCCATGTTTCTTGGGTTCCACCTTATGTTTGGCATTGGGAAATTTGAGATTCGACTATTTTTGTAATATATTGCTCTATTGCACTCATAGAGGCTCAGATTCATGGATGCCTTGGTGCATCTAAATGGGTCCAGATGGTTGGATGAATGTGTATCGATGGTCATATTCCTAGTTCTCATCGTTTCTTGACCCCTAGATGCTCAAATGACCATATATCCATTGACCCATCATAACATAACCCATTGGAACCTAGACCATGTATTTCTACAATCCATCACTTGAAACTCAAGTTTTCTCTTCAATCCTAGGGATTTAGAATAAGTGCCATATATCATTGGAAAAATCTCTGAGAGAGCTATCTAACTAAGAAATTTTCATGGTATTTTGAATAAGGAACTTGTAGGGAAAATGCCTTCAAATATAGGCTACTCAGCAAAAAAATAAGACATCAATGAAATCATAAGCTTAGAACACTACTAATAGACTCAAAAAACTCCCCCTGAACTTGACATAAATGATAACAACTACCAACACACTAAAAAATCTACCCCATTGGCATTCATGAAAACACCACCAAACATTTTTTTCATTGATGGCCTTGGGCATGACTCCCCCATCAGTCTACTCATTCTCCATCTCCATATCTGATCATTCCCTCGTTTCACATCAATGACAAAGGGATTTAGTTGGACATTCTCCCAAGTGAAGTTGACAACAAGTATAACCAAACTTCCTTTGCATCATGGTCCAAAATTCACAAAAAAACCTCTACTTATATTATTGTTCACCACTACCATAATACACCAATGGTTGTTCCAAGAGCCATATTATCCCCCTTCTTCAATATATCAATCTTCTGATTCTACTAACTTCTTAAATAAATAAGATGAGACATATGAGTATGCAACCTTTTCCATTTCATCATCTTTTGAGTATAAATTTATTCCCTTAAACACATGATCCATTTGTTGAGCTTGCATCTCCCCTAGAGCTAATTATATATCCTTCGCTCTAACCTCATGACATATAGCTATTCCTACCCACAGGGAATAGTTGTCCTATGTCCTGTATAAGAATTCTATGGAAGAGATGAGGGAGACATCACTCCCAACTTATTTATAGTTGTGAAATTTGGTAATAATCTATATATTTTAGGCTCCTCCTGGGCATATGCTTCATTGATATACCTTTGGGGAGGATGAGGTAAATTTTGAAACATTAGGTATTGTTCCTTTTCACAACTCCTCTTGAATTGAGATTCCTTTTAATGAGCACCACTTTCTTTGATTCTCATTGTGCCACATTTGATTGCCTATTTTTATTTCAATTCATATAAGTTCCACATATGCTTCTTTTCATGTATGATTTTCCCTCGTCAACCTTAATTTAGCCTACTTTCGTTGAACATCAGTTTTATTCTTGCCTTTTTCCAGTCTAATATTCATGTGGACCTGTCTAATGTGCTCTTACTATTTATTTTTTGTTGTTGACCTTTCTTTTATTCACTTTAAATATTTTGATGTAGTCTTGGGATGTGTTGGGTTAGTTCCCTTTCCTTCTTTCTTTGTATATCATCTTCTACAATCTATATTATTCATCTAATCGATGAGTTGTTGTGTTTCTTATGAATTGTTGATTCCTCCAAATCCTGCTATCACGTGCATATTGGTTATCCCTATATGATCACTGGATAGCTAATCTAATTATTGTTACAAACTTTCACCTTTTGAAAGATGATGGGATCTATGCTTATTTTAAAGTTCATCATTCACTTCAATCTTCTATTTCGCATCAACTATTTCAAATATGCCATTCTTGCATTTCCATTTCCTTGATGGCTCCCTCAGACTACACCTACCTCTAAATCCCCTACCAAGATTATGTCCAATTGTCTTGCATGCAATAATTCTTTAGGTAAACTAACTTGTCTAGGGCCATTAGGAGATTTTTGAGGTCTAAAATGGGCCTCCTAAGGAAATTATAAAATAATTGTAGAAATAATAAAATAAGACATATCAAAATTTAGAGGGAAAAAAGATAAAACTATTTTTGAAACTCATATTTTCAACTTATCTCCCTATGAGTTTACTCCAATTTCAAGTGGAAATGCTTGTTGGATGTAGAATTTTATTCCTCATCGAAGGAGTACCCATGTTGCATAATTTTGATGGAACCTACTATATTAAAAATGAAAAATACATGAAAAAACGTGATTGCAATCATGTTTTTCATGTATTTCTCATTTTTTGTGTAGCAGGGTCCATCGAAAGTATGCAACCTGGTTACTCCTTGGATGTGGAATTAAAATTTTCATCCAACGAGTACTCGTACTCGAAATTTGAGTAAAAACATAAGGAGATAAGTTCAAAATATGAGTTGAAAAAGTAGTTTTATGATTTTATTATTTTTTAATCTTTTTATTTTTTTTACTCCAAAAATGGTGAATCATCCCCCATGGTTGACACCATCATCTTGAATCGTATTGGTTCTTATAAAGTTTAGTTTGGTTGTACATTTTTCTTAGGAGGCCCATTTTAGACCTCAAAATTCCTCTAATGTTTGGTCTTGTGCTTTTGCTCATGCATTGTCTAGTTATTATAGTTTCTCTATAAAAAAATTATTATATTTTGGCCTTCTTGATTACACATCTAATGCTCTTCCTCTTTTCAAACAACATGCTATATGTTATCATATCTACTCTTACTCATCAAAACTTGCTATAGAATTTAGTCTTACTTTCCTATGCATATATAGTCACATTATTTGTCTTGTATTAGGGATATCGCTAATGTGGACAACCCTTTATCCTCTGCAGTGCATATTGTGAATATTGCATGGTGTGATGGACTGTAGTTGTGTGTTACTCCTTCCATTGACAATGTGAAGGAGATATTAATTTCAATCTCACATGGCTATCTCTACTTCCTTTCAGTACATATACATTCTCTGTCATCCTGATTGTTCTTGCCACTAATTTTCTAGAGTCCTCCTTCCTCATTTACATCCTTTAGAATTAAGTGTGACTTCATGTCCTCTATCAACCATTTGAATTAAGCTCAGGATGTTGTGCTTTAAACCTTTAATAATTAGAACATTGTCAACATTAGTCCTTTTATTATCAAGGCTAACTTTTCATTTTCCCTTTTCTTGGCTAATGCATCATTTCCAAGAAAATTTCAACCATCCTTGACCTCCTTTAGAGAGAAAAATATGCTCCCATCTCATGTCATATGATGAAAGCATCGATTGTTTATATACCATTGATCATCTATATCTTGAGAACATAAACCTAAGTTTCATTCTCTTACTTTTCTTGCTTTCTTCTCCATATATTCTTACTTTGATTTCTATTAATAGCATTTTCTTATGATTTCTTCTTCCTAATATGAGTAAGTTATTTCTATTTAGTTTTATTTAAAGGATCTAACAACTTACTTCTATAATATTTTTCCTTATGCCCAAAATTATTACGTATGTAGCATTCAACATGATCTTAGAAGTGGGAAAAAAAAATGGTTTATGATGCCATTCTTACCAAAACCTCTAGAATTTATGCTTACATATTCATTCTTTGGTATCTTATATGCTCTCTTGTTTCTTATGTCCAAAAGTATTGCAAGTAAAATTATACCATGGAAAAGCCTTTGATACTTGGGAGCACTTTTGCTTTGAGAAGAAAAACTTCTGATTCTTTAATGGATTTTTCTTTGAGGGGAATACGATTTTTGTTGTTTTTTCACTTGATCACTGTGTTTGTTTGAATTTTTGTTATAAACTTTCCTTTGTTGGTGGTGAGCTTTATTGTTGTCAATTTCCATTCATTGTTGTTGTTCATTTTCACTTAATCTTTGTGGTTGTTTGAATTATTGTTATAAACTTTCCTTTGTTGTTGTTGAGTTGTGTTGATATCATTTTCCCTTCTTTGATATTACTGATTTTTATCATTTCCTTTAGTTGCATTTTTTTTAGGTTCTTTGACTACTTCAACATATATTATTGGTTCTTTGTCTTCAAATTTCTTAGGGCTTGATTCTCCTTCATAGCCCAAACTAGTTTTGATGAGAAGATATATTTTTCTAATGAGAATACCATCTATGATTTTGGTACACTTATCAAACTTCAGACACTAATTTAGTTGAACATTGGCCTTTTCTAGATCATTTCTAAGTGAAGCAATCTTAGCTTATAGTTTCTCACAATGCCCTTGCTTATTTAACTTGTTAGTCACCACTTCATTCACTCTTTTGGCTTCTTCTTGCTGAGTATTCATGATAACAATTTTTTTCCTTAATTCATTGAAATATTGATCCTTGCCCTCATATACTTGCAACAATTCCTTTTGTCTATGATTTATTACTATAAGCCTCTTAATCTCCTCTAGAGAAAATATATATTTTTTCTTCTAAAATACATCTTGTTATCAAGATATTCTTCTTATGTGGATTTCATTTCTTCAAAATCCTTCTATCTTTTGTTCCTTCTTCAGGGTTCCTTCATCACATCAATGAAACTATCAAGATCACATTTATGATCTATTTTCCTTTCAACTCCTTTCTCTAAATCTATTGTCTCCTAAATAGTCATGAGTAGAATCCCTTCTTCATCACTACTAGAAGTACATCTATTATCTCCTTCAAATGGATAACCATAAAGATTTTTCTTATTTTTCTCATGGGGTGTTCTCTCAACTTGAAGTTGTCCTTTATTACTACCATTGTATGAATCTGTATTAGAACATTTAAAATCAATATGACCTATTCCTCTACTATTACAACAAAATAGTAGCTTACCTTTGAATTGCACTGCATCTTCTTCAACATCAACTTTGTCCTTTGAATACAAAATTTTCTTTTTATGATCAACTAATTGAGAATTCATGACTAGAGGATCTTATTCCTTCTAAAATGGTTTCTATATATTTATTTCACATGCAGTGTATGTGTCATCTCCATCATAAATACATTGTAACTTATCCAATGTTTCTTTTGTTGTCTCACAATGAATTACCTTATCAGAATTTGAATTTGACAACACACTCAAGATAACATTCATGGAATTTGTATGATATCCAATATTCTTCTTTTCATCCACTAAATATAGTCATACATCCTAGCCAAGAGAAATCAAATACAACTTGATTATGATTGGAATCTAGATTAGGGGCAAAAATTTGCTCAAAACTCAAAGTGCTCAGAATTGCTCAAAAATTGAATGACCGTGTCCGTCTCGGTGATATGATCCCAACGCAACTCATTTCACTCAAAACATAACTCATATGAGAAAGATAGAGACTTATGTCTGCTTTATCAAGCAGGCAAAATCTTGGGTACGAGGTTGATTGGGATGTTGACTAGGAATCCATACAGCCCAGTTAGCATAAATAATATTCCAAGGAATATTCTGACAGGTGGCTCAATGAGATTGTGACAAGTGTCAGGATGTTATTGTTCAAAGGCATTTGAGGTGGGCCAATGAGAGGTTGACACATGGCAAGCCCAGAGGCTAGCACGTGCCCTCTCAAAGGTCATGTAAAATGTTATTTGGCAAGCCAATGGAGTCGAACCCGCAACCTCGGCCACAAAATCCCCACGCTTTATTGCTATACTACAACCATATGACTTAACAAGCATTGGACATGAATTTTATCTAAAGAGGGAGCATGTGGTGGTTGGGAGAGGAGAGGGCCAGCCCCTTCCGCATATGACCGACACCTCAAAATTGAAGGCCAGTGCTTAACGCTAACCACATGTTTAACATGCTAAGTGGGGATTATCACTAATTAAAACATGCTTATCCCTTAATTAATCACATATTAAGTTGGTAGCTGTTTTAGCAGGCCCAAAAAATCGGGTGTTGCTCCAATTTAGGTGGGGCTAACTGGAGTTTCTCTAGATTTGGTGGATTTTTCCTAGGGAAAACTGAAGAGACCATAACTTTTGCAAAATTTGACCAATTTTGGCTAAAAAAATTCATTCCTTGATAATTTGGATGTTATAAACACAGTGGAATAGGTACCAGAGGTAGAAAGGCACTTTTGTATGTGGTTCTTCTATGTTGAAGTTTAACGAAGCCTAAGGCCACCAGGAGAGGAGGTCAAGCCTATATCAGCTAAAGTCTAATTACAGAGCTTGGATAGTTATTTTTGAGGTTTTTGGGTCTTCTGAATCCAATGGAGTAGGTTACAAAGCTATTGGAGCACTGTAGGTGCATGTAATCATAGAATTTACCATTAATACAAAGCGGGCCTAGCCATTGAAGCATGTTCAAGGAGATGTAGCCCAGGAGGGGTGAACTCCTCTATCAACTTTGTGTTATGAGTTGATGTGTTTTAATTCTCTGTAATTTACTTGTTGTATATGTGTTTTAAACAACTAATTAACCTCATAAATTTATCATAAAAGGCACTCAACACTTGAAACATAATTCCTCACATTTTGGCTAATTTGAGATGATCCTAAACACATTTTTTTTAATATTGACGAGGGAACTTGCATAGCATTAACAAATTTTCCCAAAATTCAGATCAAGTTGGTATCAGAGCAAGGTTAGCTCATTTTAACAATGAGATGGTTTGCTAAGGTTCGCTAGAAAATTAGATATTGGTTTTGTATTTGTCCAAGGAGAATTTAACTGTGTGCAAGTTTATGTGTGTAAGATGAAGAAGGGATATGGTCTGAGATGTTTCTTTGTTGAGAAAATTTTGAAAGATTTTTGAAGATTTTTTAGGCATTACAAGTGTGATGGCAGCTTGAACAAGTGATGTTTCTAATCCATCTTCCTTAGCAAGACTCTTTGATAAAGAGATGTTGCAAGAGGTTATCAGATAGGGTGCAAGAGATGAATGAAGATAGGAAGGAGAACACTATACTTCAAGAGTCGTTGATGGCCATGAAGGAGGAGAAGCAAGAGCTTCTTGAAAAGATGCATGAGATGGAGATTCAACTCCATGATGCTATGGAAACCCTAGCCATGTTGGGTTGTGTTATATTCTTTCCATTACTAGCCCACGTAGTTGTTACCCGGGGGTTAGAGGGGGGGAGGTCACAGGGGGTCTGAGGGGTACCCATAACGCCACTTTATGGGGTCCGGGGCAACGCCTCAGAAAATTTTGGTTTTGGACCCTATGTTAGGTTGGGCGGACCCACCTATGGTTTTGTGCATGATTTTCGCACATGGTATTGGATGCTTCGGCATGTATAAATATGTATTGTAACATTGAAATGAATATAATGAAAAATCAAGCTGGTAGTCCCGGTTTTGGGATCCAAGGGAAAATCTCTATGTATATGTGTTTTATGTGTTATGGTCTCGCATTGTTTATTTTCTGTGTTTTAGAATTTGTATGCAAGTAATTTCTTTACAGGGTTAAAACCTACATTTGGTATCAGAGTTATTTTGGCTTCAAGGGGACACCTTTGTTGCTGAGGGGTTTTTCTCGGGCCTGTGGTAGACCCTATTCAGTGGGAGATTTGCGAAATCGATTTTGTTGGTGAAAGAAGATGGCGAGCAATGAAAATATAGAGATCGAGAAATTTAATGGTTAGAGTTTTGAGTTGTGGAAACTCAAGATGGAGGATCTGTTGGTGGATAAAGATTAGTGGATCATGGTAGATCTGGGTACTAAACCAACGGGAGTGTCCGATGAAGAATGGAAGAAGTTGGATCGAAAGGCAACGAGCACAATATGATTTTGTGTCTCAAATTTAGTATTGCTGAATGTATTAGGGGAATCTACGACAAAGGCTTTGTGGGATAAGTTAGGGACTTTGTACCAATCTAAGTCTTTGGTGAATAAACTGTTCTTGCAGAAAAAGTTGTATAACCTAAGATGAAAGATGGAGACTTGGTGAAAGAGCATCTGAATGCATTTAATACTGTGGTAAGTCAGTTAGAATCTGTTGATATTAAAATTTCAGATGAAGATAAGTGCATCAGTTTGTTGTGTTCTCTACCAAATTCGTGGGATAAGCTAGTTATTGCAATAGGTAGCAATGCAACTACCTTGCATTTGGATGAAATAGTCTCATCCTTGCTGACGGAGGAGATGAGACAAAAAAATATGGAGAACTAAAATGGTGATGCCTTGTCTGTACGAGGACGGTCCCAGAACAGAAACAAAAATAAGTCATCAAGTGGGAGATCTAAATCTAGAGGGAGATCTAAATCTCTAGGAAAACCTGTAAAGGTGGTGTG
>APFE030791027.1:101689-118073 GCA_000404065.3 Pinus taeda
CTACAGAGGTAGAATACATGGCAGCCACTCATGCAAGCAAGGAAGCAGTTTGGTTGCAGAGATTTTGTTCAAGTATGGGGTTAGTACAAGAAGCTATAAGGATAGACTGTGATAGCCAAAGTGAAATTTTCTTGGTAAAGAACCCTGCATATCATTCAAAGACAAAGCACATTGATGTTCAGTATCACTTTGTGAGGGATATGATAAAAGACAAAAAGGTGTTGCTGGTAAAGGTGGACACTTTGAAGAATACTGCATATGAATTGACAAAATCTTTGAGCTCTGAGAAGTTTTCTTGGTGTAGAGAAACAATGGGCATTGCAAGGCTGGATAAATGACTAAGCTCTCTTGTGCCCCCCCGTGGAAAGAAAATAAAAAGTGGGAGAATGTTGGGTTGTGTTATATTCTTTCGACGACTAGCCCACGTAGTTACCTGCGGGTTAGAGGGGGGGAGGTCACAAGGGGTTTGAGGGGTATCCGTAACCCCACTTTATGGGGTTCGGGGCAGCACCCCATAAAATTTCAGTTTTGGACCCTATTTAGGTTGGGCAGACCCACCTATGGTTTTGTGCATGATTTTTGCACATGGTTTTTGACACGATGGTTTTCATTCCATGGTTTTGGATGCAATGGTTTTTCGGTCCATGGTATTGGATGCTTTCGCATGTATAAATATGTATTGTAACATTGAAAGGAATATAATGAAAAATCAAGCTGGTAGTCCCAGTTTTGGGATCCAGGGGAAAATCTCTATGTATATGTGTTTTATGTGTTATGCTCTCGCATTGTTTATTTTCTATGTTTTAGAATTCATATACAAGTAATTTTTGTATAGGGTTAAAACCTACAAGCCAAGTAGGTGTATGAAAATGAAGTATGCAATTCAAGTTTATCTTCAATTTCCTCTCAAAATGAATATTTTGGTGCTTTTGAAAGACACACTAGAGGAATAGGGTCCAAATTATTGATGAATATGGATTATGAAGGTAAATGGTTAGGCAAACATGCACAAAGCATAGTTGAGCCAATTGTTGTTGAGGAAAGGCCTAGGTATTTGGATCTTGGTTATGGACAACATGATGGAGAATGCTCCAAAGCCAAGGAGACACATGAAGGTGTTCCAAGAAGGAATTTCATTACATGTTCATTACCTCAATCTTATGAAGTTTGTGTTCATAAGGAAGGAAAAAGTTGTATACCCACTTTGCAAGAAGATTCTCATAATCATGAAACTAGTGGAAATGGAAAACAAGAGGATGTTGAAATCTCTAAGGTCATTAAAACCATTGCTGGTATTCCGAAGAGAGCCACTACCTCATCAAATTCACCTCTTCAAGAAGGCGACAAAGGTGAATGTGAAAGGTATAAATCTGCCTTTAATCAAGTTTCTTTTGATTATGGTAAACATGGTAAATCTTCACATAATATTTGGAGAAAATTCACATGTTCCTTTTGTGGTTTGAATAACCATATTGTTTCAAGGTGTTGGAAGAGGATAGCCATACATAGGAAACTTTCAAAACAAAAGAGACATAAAGACAAAGATCCTTTGGATAATGGAAACCATGTTGAAAAGAAGATGCAATTATTTTGCACTCATTTCCATAAGAAGGGTCATCTTGTAGACAAGTGTTGGACTTTGCATCCAACAAGTCATCCACGACATTTGAAGAAGGTGGAGAGATATTTTGGCAATAATGAAAAAAAGGATTCCATAATTGATGTGGGTCAGGATGATACACATGAGGAAGTGCAGCTGAAAGAAGCGCCATTGAAATGGTTTGGAAAGCACTGGTTAGATTTATTAACCAATTAAGGCCTTGTATTTATTTTGATAATTGATGCAAATCTTGCCTTATTGATGCATTTCCTTGTTATTTGGATGCATTTCTTTTCTCCTGAAAGTATGTTGAAGATTTCATTAAGAAAGATGTTGAAAAAGTAGAGTTATGTTGACTCACTTAGATACAAAAAACATGGAAATTTGCAACTACAAATTTTCATGCATGTTGCATTCTTGAACTTGCATGTTTACACTGGGAAGGTGTTCAAAAGTGGAGTATGTTGACTCACTTTATTGCAGAAAATTTGGTCATTTAAGCTCTTTAAGTAGTATACATACCAATTGGAGTCTTGTACTTGTGATTTTACTTGTGAGAGAGTTGAGAATTGTTATACATGAATGAGATTTTGTGAGTGTGAACAGTGGAATTTTTAATAGTTTCATTGTGCTTGAACATGCATGAGTAATTGACTTGTGTTGGTTGATTGCTTTGTTAACATGTATGTTGTCAACTTGAGAATGTTGATCATTTGCACATGCATGAGTGTTTGTTTGTGCGTTCAATTGATTGTTACATGTATGTTATATCGACTTGGCAGAGTTTATTTTGTCTCCAAAGATGACAGGGAGATGTGATGAATTGTTTCATGGGAATGTGGAATTCTTGTTGTAAATCATCAAGTTGTTGTACATGCTTTTGCTTGACTTGAAAGTCAGTTGTTTGAAGAAGAATGTTTTGTCAAATTGTGTTTAGTTGATGGTTTATACACCAAGATGTAAGAGTACATGGTGATGTTCACATGATGTGACATTTTTTGCTTTGAAGAAGCAAAAGGAAGAGGTCCTGAAGTTATATTCTTGCATGAGTGTTTCTCAAGGTTAATGGTGTTTCTTGTGAAAAGATGTCGCAGGATTTTGGAAGGTCAACACTTGAGCAAGAGGCTCATGATTAGCCTTCATTCTCGAATCATGACATGAGAAACATGTTAATATTGGATGATGATGGAATCAAGAAGTGAAAGTGGACAAAAATGCCAAAACAAATTGCAACCATTGTAGACCATTTGATGCGTTGACGCCAAGAAGTGAAAGAGATGGTGAATGCATTCTTCCAGATGTGGAATTTGGAACCATGGTGGTAAAATAATGGTCATTTATTTTCTTGTTATTACTGATATTGGAACTCATTGTTGTAGTTCACTCAGATGGGCTTAACTTGGAAAAGTGGTTTCCAAGGAGAAGCTTGCATCAAATGCATGTGTTGAAAATGAGGAACATGATTCTCAGTGGGAAGGCCTTCAGTTAGCTTTCCAAGCACTGAGGGATAACTTTGGTATATCATGGTTTTTAATCAGAAAGCAGCCAACAAGTGTTGGATTGGGTCAACAACAAATGGAAAACATTGGTAGAAGTACCTAGCCATTTGCAAGGCAAGGCATGTTAGTGAACCCAAGTGGTTTTCATGGAGACTTTCCAAGTAGAATCAATTGATAAAATTGGGATGGAGAAGAGGATTTAGCTCTCATCAGATAACGAACTTTTGTGGGTCAAAAATCCTGTCAGTGGGAAGGAGTGATCAGAATCTAGATTAGAGGCAAAAATTTGCTCAAAATCAAAGTGCTCAAAATAGCTCAAAAACTGAATGACCATTTAAGTCTCGGTGATACGATCACAATGCAACTTGTTTCACTCAAAACAGAGCTCGTATGAGAAAGATAGAGACTTATGTCCGCTTTGTCAAACAAGCAAAATTTTGGGTGCAAGGCTAACTGGGATTCTGACTAGGCATCTGCATAGCCCAGTCAGCAAAAATAATATTCCTTGGAATATTCCTAGAATATTTTGATAGGTGGCTCAATCTAATTGTGACAAGTGTTGGCATGTTGTTGGTCAAAGACATTTGACATGGACCAATGAGTGGCTAACACATGGTAAGCCTAGAGGCTGCCACGTGCCCTCTCAAAGGTCATGTAAAATGTTATTTGGCAGTCTGGAGGAGTCGAACCTTCTACCTCGCCCACACAAACCGCACGCTTTACCGCTATACTACAACCATATGACTTAACAAACAGTGGGTGCGACTTTTATTTAAAGAGGTATCACGTGGCAGTTGGGGGAGGAGAGGGAAAGCCCCATGGCTAGCCCCATCCGCATATGACCGACACCGCAAAATCGAAGGCCAACACTTAACACTAACCATGTGTTTAATGCGCTAAGTGGGGATTAGCACTAATTAAAACATGCATATCCCTTAATTAATCACGGATTAAGTTGGCGGCAATTTTAGCAGGTCCAATAAATCCAGTGCTACTCCAATTTTGGCAAGGCTAACTGGAGTTTCTCCAGATTTTGTGAAGTTTTCCTAGGGAAAACTGAAGAGACCATAACTTTTGCAAAATTCGACCAATTTTGGCTAAAAAAAACTCATTCCTAGATGATTTTCATGTTATAAACACACTAGAACATGTAGCAAAGACATAAAGGAACTTCTGTATGTGATTTTTGTACGTTGAAGTTTAAGGAAGCCTAGAGCCACTAGGAGAGGAGGTCAAGCCTAGATCAGCTGAAGTCCAATTACAGAGCTTGGATAATCATTTTTGGGTTTTTTAGGTGTTCTGAATCCAATGGATCAGTTTGCAAAACCATTGGAGCACTACAGGTTCATGTAATACGAAAATTGACCATTAATCCAAAGAGGGCCTAACAATTGAAGCAAGTCCAAGGATGTAGCCTAGGAGTGGTAAATTCCTTTATCAACTTTATGTTATGAAATGTTGTGTTTTACTTCTATGCAATTTACTTGTTGTATATGTGTTTTAAATAGCTAATTAACCTCATAAATTTCTCATAAAATACACTCAACACTTGACACATAATTCCTCACATTTTGGTTAATTTGAGACGATCCTAACCACATTTTTTTTAATATTGATGACGGAGCTTGTATAGCATTGACAAGTTTTCCCAACATTCAGATCATATTCTTACCTTCCAAATTGCATAATTTGATCCATGCAAAAATGGTGCTCCATATGGGGAAAATCCATCTTGATTATCCATGTTCCATGGGTAACTATCTAATCAAACAAACACATTCACTAATACAACATTACATCAATCACATAAAGAATTGGACAACATATGTTTACATGAAAACCCATATGAGAGAAAACTACAAATCTTCTTTTAATTTTAATATAAATGCAAGAACCAACTTCAATTTACCTCAAATTTTGTATACACCAACCTAAAGGAGGATCCAACCCCCTTTCTTTACAAGTACCCACTTGTTTGAAACACCAACTCCCACTGTTTGCAGGCACCAACCTGCTAATATTTACAAGAACCTACCTGAATCCAATCCCCTAATATACAATTTTAATATTAGTTCTGCACAACTTCTCTAATGTTTCTTCATAGTGCCCTATCATCCTCTAATTCTCAACAATTTTGTTGTACATAGCAATTTCAGATCTCAACCAATCTCAATTTTTAACATTTGCTCAACTCTCCCTTACACACTTTACCAATTATCTACTTCATATTTATGACATTTAGCAGTTTCAACATCTACCCAATACTCTCATGCACACACACTCTCTCTTATTTCTCATACATTTTGTCCAATCAAGAACTTAGCTTATATAAATGTTTAAGCATCACTCCCTCTCACCAACTACCACAATGTTTCTTGTCTACAACAATCTTTTTTCCTTCTCAACATGAGAAAACAATATGCTTGAATTCTCATGTCATTTGGATTTTTTTGGTTTCTCATATTTGTCCCATTCAGACATCAATTGATTTTTCATTTGGGTGTTTTTCTATTTTTGTCATCCCATAAAAACCCTTGTTTTATTTTTTTGGCCCATTAACAACTTTGTTATTTAACTATTTTTGGTGCTCGACAAACACCAAATTTCTAGCCTTGGCCCTCATGCTTTAACCACCTCAAGCCATGTGACCAAGGGCTATAACCTATACATTAGGCTCAAAAGCACTTAACTGCTTGCCCTATGCATTCAGAAGCTTCATCGTTATAATGAAAAACCCTTATAATCTGGCATTTGGGTATTTGTAAGAATGGACAACTTTTTAATACAATGGATACCCAGATGCAGTCCAAGCCCATATATCCTCACATCTAGATGAATCCAGGGATCGAAGATCCAGTCCAACTTCCCTTCATACAAGAATTGAACCATTAAATATCCAAATGACATGATAAAGCTTTTAAGTCTTGTGATGGGTCCAGGGGTCTGGGATCCAGTTCCCACTTCCCCTCGCACTAGATGCCTTACTACTATATGGATGGATGTAAATGCCCACCATGGTTTCTCCCATCCTAAGAAACCATTTGGAACAAAAATAAAATTTGTCACCCACTTAAAAAATTTGAAATACAAAGGAAAATGCCACCAAACCAGACCCATAGAATGAATCCCAAGAACTACCACATCAATTTCAATGTCACTACCACATCATCTTTCTTTCACCTTTCATGCCACACCACCTACCATTTCATATATCTTCCACTTATCACACCATGTCACTTTCGTGTGTCATGACCATAGAGTGTGATGCCATCAACCTACCATTCGCTTCTTCCATCTAGTGCCACATGTGTTGCTACGTTGTTTAGGGTCCACCTTTTACTTGGCATGAGGAAATCAGAGATCCGATTGTTTTCATAAGTGATTTCCCTCTTTTACTGCTTGAGACACGGATGCCTGGATCCCTTGGCACATTGTGATGGGACTGGCTAGCTAGATTGTTGAAAATGGCAATAAGAAATGTTAAAAATAGAATTGCTATAAATAGTAGTTTGGGTACCAGTGTTGGACATAGCAACAAGGAATGAAAAATGGAAGTGCTAAAAATAAAATTGCTATAAATAGAATTCCAGGATACCTTCCTATTTTAGTTAGTCCCAGAACTAAAATAGAGAAGTAAAATTTGAATTTGATCTTAGCAGTTGTTTGTAAAATAATTAATTAACTCATCTTGAGTTAATTGGTTGTAGAAAATAAAACATGAATTCTATGTGAGGACATAAAACCGTTTCTCCATTAATTGAGGAATTTATCCCTCAATTAAAGAGATAAGGATGAGTTGTAATTTGAGTTATAATTAGTTAGCTCAGTTAACTGAGTTAAGTCCAGTTAGATTAGTTCCAATAGTTCATGGAATTAATTGTGAGTTTAGCTAGTTAATGCTTGCATGCATGTAACTCTTGCTCCCAAGAAAACTGAATATTCTCTCATAAATAACTCATGCATGTCAGTTTAGTCAGAGACCCAGTTGAGATCAGAGGAAGGGATAATGTACTATCAGTTGGAGGGATTTTCCTAGATAGGAAACTCATCCATGCAGAAGGATATCATCTCCTTCAGGATTGCGCAGTTAGATCAGAGGTTAGTGAGTGTGTGAAGAGGCCAATTCACATAGGTGGTAGCTCTGGACCCCGAGGAAAACTGTACAAGGAAATAGGAGGCTTGGAGGGTAGAGTAGAAGGTTTGTGAGAAGCCTTTGACTATCTATGAGAAGCAGTTGGATTGAAGAAGGAGCAGGATAGCTTCTGAGCTGATTCTTTTCGTAATCTAAACATATTTTCACTTGTATGATAATACAGAGATTGGGGTTTTAGGCTGAGGCTTTCCTTGGGTTATTCCTATGTGTTCATGTGTGATTTATTTCTCATTCTCAGTAATATGTGTTCTATTTGATCTTGCTCAAATTCGATTAAGCTTCCACAAGTTTGTTGTAGAAGTAGATCTTGTATTTTGCTTTAGTATATTGCATAATTTGTTGATCTACAGTGGGAATTTCTACATGGTATCAGAGTTAGTTGATCTATAGAGAAATTTCTACATGGTATCAAAGCCAAGTTTATCAGAGAAGTGAAAAGTATATGAAGAAGAGAATTCGAAGTAAAAAAAAAAATTGGGCCGCGAGTTTGCAAAACAGATATGAAAATGGTTGTGAAAAAGTTTTAGAAACAAATAGCAGATCATGATTCCTTGCGAAAAAAATACCCTAATTCAAAAAAATATCGGTTGAATCGGAGTTTAGATGAGGGAGTCCTTGCGAAAAAATACCCAAATTCAAAAAAAAATTGGCTGAATCAGAGTTCGTATGAGGGAGATATCGTTGATTCAAAATCAACTCTTTTTCTAGAAAATTTCATGACGGTAGGAAAGATGAAATAGATTGGTGTGCTAGCCAAGAAATTGTATGCACTTGAGGTACAAGATGCATGCAAAGCCTTGAGGAGCAAGTCAAATGTTAGAGACTTGGTGGTTAAGAGGAAGAGTACATTACCTCTCAACATGCAGCGCCAGAAAAAGTCTTAGACAATTGTGGAGGAGCCACAATTGGTGAAGTAGCTTCAGGAGGTTGTGGAGCAGCCACAACTAGAGAAGCTGAGAGGAAACTAAGTGGAGGCATCCACTCATGTAGCGACCTCCAGTAGGGGGAAATTTCGAGCCAAGTGGGCAAAGGGATCACATGCATCCATACCTCTAGGTCGAAGGTGGGGCGATGTGGAGTGACAATCCCAAGAAGGCTGGAATAGGGGCAGGATCATTGAGGTACCCAACCTCTTTAATTAGACCTTGCTATGGGATACCCGATAAGGAGTAGCAAGACTGGCTGAGTGGATAGAGACAGATGAGGATGGAGCAATAGAGAGAACTATAGTGCAGGAGTCCCAAGACTGTGCAGAGCTAGCAAGTTGCAGCAATGTGAGAGGCACAGGAGTGTTGCACCAGTGCAGGATGGCACAGAGAGGTGTGCAATGGTGCGAGATGCATGGAGTGTTGCAGCAGCTCACAGGTCACAGAGGGAGCACTTTTCAGTGGCAGAGGAAGCTTTAGCATAGGAGGATGTTTCTAGCCCAACAAGGAGTTCAGTTGGGAGATTTTTTTTGTTTCTAGAGTTGTTGGAGTAACAACACTTGGAAGAAGTGTTTCATGTAGAATATTCTAAAGATTCAGGATTAGGTTCAACTTGAATGCCTTTCTTGTTGAGAGGGAGTGTTGAAAGTGGCAACAAGAAATGCTAAAAATAGCATTGCTATAAATAGCACTTTCTTACCGGGAATAGTGTCCACTCAGAGCTGCTATTCCCACTAAGACTGGTAGCTATCTTAGAAACAAACAAGTAAAGACTACTTTCACTTTCCTTTATGAAAAGTAGATAAGAGTGGAAAAAATGACACCAACCTTAGTCTTGTGCTTGGTTCCTTGCTTGATTCCTCTCCTTCCTGATAGATCTTTGCCGCTTCTTCTTTGTCTATCCAGCTTCAAAGAGCACCTGTGGAATCAAAGCAAAATAATACTATCGAAGAACAGAGATCTATATTCATAAATAACACAAGACCAGATATGTATTAACCACACAAATGCATATACAATCAAACATACAAGAATGTGGAGGAAAACTTGAATAGATTTATTAATATCAAGAATAGCAAGAGGATTACAACCAATTGTTCTGAACCAGAATCATCCTCCAGCAAGAAAGCCCTTCTTCACCTCATGTAAAGCTTAGATCACCCAACACTATGATGTTACACTAGGAAACCAACAACACTTCTCTACCAGATACAAGATTCCAGCCTCTGGATCTCTGTGATGAGGGATACATATATAGATGATTGTAGGGGGTGAGTCAGCTTCTGGGTTTTTGATTAGTGTCCTCTCTCTGATAGTTTTTGATTCCACTTGGAGATTGATGATATCTTACTCATCCCTCAGCGAATTCAGAGAGGCAAATGTCAGAGGAGAAGTTTCTGGAAGATTCTATGATCCTCCACCTCGCAAACTGTCTCTGCCATTTGTCCATTCTCACCCATCACACCCTACAGAAGGGCTTTCCAGTATGCATCACACCCTTTACACTGAGTAGGTGATATGCATCACACCCTCTTCACTGGGCATTCTGGATGGTCCAATTTTGACCAGTTCTGAGCAGCTATTCCAACCTCTGGATCTCTGTGATGAGGGATCCATATATAGATGATTGTAGGGGGGTGAGTCAGCTTCTGGGTTTTTGATTAGTGTCCTCTCTCTAAGAGTTCTTGATTCCACTTGGAGATTGATGATCTCTTACTCATCCCTAGGTGAATTTAGAGAGGCAAGTGTCAGAGGAGAAGTTTCTGGAAGATTCCATGATCGTCCACCTCGAAAATTGTCTCTGCCATTTGTCCATTCTCGCCCATCTCACCCTATAGAAGGGCTTTCTAGTATGCATCACACCCTTTACACTGAGTAGGTGACATGCACGTACCGTCTCCTCTGGGCATTCTGTATGGTCCAGTTTTGACCAGTTCTGAGCAGTTTTCTATGGAGAACTTCTAGGAGATGATGTAATCAGCTGACCTTGTTACTTTAGGGAGTGAAGCAACACTTTTAGAGACTTAGGAGCCTTTGGTTTATGGACATTTATGATTGGGGTTGCAGTGCCCAAAAATGTCTATAACAAGAGGTTATAACCACCCTCAAAAATTTTGCCTTAGTTTCGTTTTGGAGCCTCCCTACCAACCATCCTCAGCATCATGTCTTGTATTGTCGATTACATGAGATTCAGTGGTTTTCTAGTAGCTTGTGAGCCTATGGATGATAGCTTGCTTCACCCTCCTCATAGGCTACTACTCTGAACTTGGTCCAGCTTCTCATTGAGCAGCACCCTCAAGAAACTACACAATTCTTGAGGGGAACTAGTCTTCCTTCTAGAAATTGCGCAATCCTGACTAGCAGCTTTCTGGGCTCAAAAAATGCACAATCCTATCAGTCAAACTTCCCAGTGAAAACTGCGCAATATAACTCAACAAGACTACTCAAGCCATAAATTGTGTAACTCGTGGCACCAGTCATCTGCTCCTCCCAGAAATTGTGTAATCCCTCTTGACAGTCAGCTCGGCTTCCTCCCAGAAACTACACAAAATTTCTCCTCAGTCAAGCAGGTTCTTGTATGGACCCTCAGGTTGATTGGTTCCAATGCAAACTGAGAAAAATTGACTTGCATGCATGGGCTTCTTTTTCCCGAAATAGAGAAAGTAATCCCTATATTTTAGGGAGCTATTTTTACCAATTGGAGGTTACATGCAAAGATTGTTTTAGAAGCTTTCCTCGAGGTGTCACTTTTTCCTTGATTTGTGGCATGCACGTCATGACCCTAAAAATTATTTATTCGATGCTACAGAGCTCATTCTTCACAATGATATTGGATCTCTGACATCCCATAGCACATTTAGGAGTCTTTGAGACATCCAACTCAGCTATTTCCGGGTAAATCCGCTTAACTTGTCTTTTGCAACATTTCTGTTGGTTTTTGTGTTTTGGCTTATGTGAGTGTTGTTTGCTTAATTTTTGTGAACACTTGTTGTCATTTGCATGCATATTAGCTTTTGCAAGCACTGTTTTAGTTTTCATTAGCATCTCACTGCTATCGCATGCATGACATTGTTTTGCACAAACAGTCACTGATTCGGCAACTTGTCCCACAAACATGCATGTTGTTCCATTTTTTAAATCTTGCATTCACTATTTTCATGCATGATCATTCATATCTTCTTACGCCCAGCATCACCATGGATTCACACATTCATTTTCTTTTAGTTGCCCATCAGCGGGTCTGGGTGACCTTGGCCCAGAATCTACCTCACTAAGATAGAATTATGCAATTCTGAGACGGAAGGCTCTGCCTTCCTCCCATAAAATTCAGAATTCTAGTCAGTGAATGCCCTCTATTTTTTCCTTGAACAATTCTGAGAGGTAGTGACTATTGGCCCAGAAAATCACGCAATGCAGTCCTTGGGCCTGCAACACTTGCTAACTAAAATTACACATTGTGCAATCCCAATACGCCAGTTTGGATTGTGCATTGCGCAATTCCAACAACCAGCTAGCCTCCAAACAGTCTGGACTACATTTTATACAGTTCTAGTAGCTAGTTCCCCAGCCTCAAAGTGAAACTTGTGCAATCCTTGCCTGTCAATCCCCAGGTATGTGGAATGTCATGCCTCGAGTTTGCTTTATTTTTAGCTAATATATTTCTTGCCATGCAAGTCAGCATGTATCAAGACATAGCAGGTGTTCATCTGTCTCTCAAAAGTTCAGGATCAATGGCATCCAAGAGAGCAAGGTCAAAGGTCATCGACGGAAGTGCAACTAGAGTAGTGTTTGAGCGAGTGTCTACAAGTTTGCCAACCTATGAGGACCCCAAGATGATTGTAGACAAAGATATCAAGCTGAAATGGAAAGAAGTCAATGATGCATTCTTAGGCACATTTGAGGAAGATCTCAAAGACTGCCAAGTCTATGTGAATATTCAGAAATCTAGCTTGTATCGAATTACATGTAGGTACCCCGCATTCCCATGCGCATACATGATACATTGGATTGTCTCGCACACTGATCCTGAGATAATGATATTGAGTAGTGTTAGTGGGATGAATATTTCTATCTTTAGGGCACAAGATTATCAGTAGATGTACCATTTTTCAAAACCAATGATCACCATGGAGACACCTTTCAGCCCACCTAGTAGCAAAACCAACTTGAGGGATATCTTGAAGAACTCGGTAAAGGAGCCAGCCAAATTCAGGACAACACCCAACCAGATTTACAAGATGAAGATACTGCAGAAGGCCTTCCAAGACTTGGTCATATTTTCATGACACTTTTATGGCCAAAAGAGCATGGAGACCTTCCCACAAATTTGGGTGATCACATTGGACCAACTGCTAGTGAAGGAAAAGCATGCAACTGGTCTGACATATTGGCTCACAGGCTGAAGGAATAGGTCACATGAGCTTGGTAGTTGCCCAAAGGTCAACAAGAGGAAATTTACATGTCCTCCTATATCATGGATGCAATCTGTGCTCATCAAGAGTTCCTAGGCATGAAGTGGGCATGGACATTGGTGGAAACCTCTGTCAACACTTATTGTAAAATGTTTTCTGAATGCAGCTTCAGAGGAGTTGTCACATAGTTGTCAGATCATTTTTTCACCCTAGTGTACAAGATGATATCAAAGGTAGAAATGGAGGCATTGATCAATATAGCGGATTGGTATGCCTCATCGTCTGACACCTTCATACGGATGTACAGTGTGGAGAAGCCTCCACATGTTTTTCCTAAGTTTGCCACAAACAAGCACGTCATGCAAGAAGTATCATACTACATCTCAGCAGGAATGCCAGCTAGGATGCATAAGAAGAAGAAGGTACCTTGGACCACTCATCTGTTGTAGATCGGGTTGTACGAGATAGGAAACCTCAAGCATGCGCATGTTGAAACAAAGGAGATGAAGAAATATCCTTTCGTCGTCCGAAGTTTCAATCCATATGACCTGCATTGTATTGTGAAAGATCACTACGTGAGAGTATAGTTTCAATGGATCCATTGGGCATGACATTGGATGGAGGAATACTCATTGAGATATTGTTAAAAATTCTCCAGGACCAATGAGTCGATCAGAATCATTGTGGAATGCTTAACGAAGCAGCGTGAACCAACATCTAGGAGAGCACCAGCAGAGGTAAACATATTGGTGTGCAACAAAGGTAAGAGAAAGATTGTCGACAGCGTGGAGGTAGAAAAAAGTTGCAAGTTCATAGTAGACACACTTGTACAAAAAGCATCTTTGGCAATAGAGGTGAAGAGGAAAAAATGCCATAGGAGGAATGTGCGAAGGCAAAGAGAGAAACAAAGGATGGAGGAAATAGTGAAGAAGTTGCATGAGTGGAAAGAGAAACTATGGAAGGAACAAGAGTTTCACAGACAAGAGAAGGAAGCATAGAAAGAACAGGTACAAAAGGGGTAAAAACATGTATAGATAGATGAAACGGTGCCCATACAGGTAGTGGACTCATCCAAATAGTTGACACCAAGCAGATAGGGTGAGTATTCACTGGAGTAGGACTTCGCTCAAGCGATTTAACAAGCACTTGAGTAGATGGATACAGATATGGAGCAGTAAGAGCTAGAGCAAGACATCAAACTCATGCCTTACCACCAAGAGGTCAACCTACCAGCTTCATCGAATCTAGAAGTGGAGCAAGTCCCAAGTAACCAAGGAGACATTGTGATTCTTGGAGACAATCTGGAAGAAGAGATGCACAACATATTATTCAACGAGTCATAGCATAGACTTGTGCAATCCTGTAGAGTGTCTACTCTAGATGACAACACATCTCCTTCATAGTTTAAGGAACAACTAATCGTGTTTGACGTGCACAAGCATCCAACAGCATTGGCCAATGCTACCAGAGAATATGTGAAATCCACTAGCTCGATTGTTCGCTTCTTAATATCTAAGAATGAGCGAATGGATAAAGAGTTACATATGACCAAGCACAGAGGAGAACTAGTTACAACATCTATCCAAGTAGAGTTGAAGAAGGTAATACTAGATGAGGTATTGTCCCTTGAGACAGTCATGCAGACATTGTATTCCAAGTTTGGTACCGTGCATAAGGAAGTTGTTCATCCCAACGGTTGGCAACAATGATGTGCTAGGAGATCATGTATCTTGTCAAACATGCATACTATTGTTGACTACATGCAAACATGGACAATGAGATACAAGGGAGCCTCATTAAACTTTCCCAAGATGATGAAGCCCAGAGCAGTCGAGCTGAAGGCACGCATCCGGAGTTAGATTTGGAAATATGAAGAGCTCCTGCAGCTCATCACTAGTTTGCAGGCTTCCCATGCATGAGTGTTTAGGAGTATGGATGTTGTTGTGCATGCACATGCGATCCCATCTATTGGGACACTCATTAAGGCAAAGACAAAGGCACAAGTCTGACTAGAGCTTGACTCGTACTTTGATGAGTTGATGTGCATAGCCACCATCGAAGACTTGGTGATCAGTGCAGACACCATGCATCAATATGTTGTTGGTCCAACCACAGTCAAGATAATGATGCGCATGTTATCAGATGAGTTGGATAGAGGAGCTAGAGAAGTGTATGCAGATGCTATAGAGGCAAGAGTTCATTTCCATAAAGATGTCACCATATAGTACATGGACACCATCGCAGACTACCGAGCTTGGCATCAATTCACTATTGTTGACCACCGTCACGATGTCAAAGAGTTGGTCTTCCCTTAGTTGTCTGAGTCATAGTGATGTCTTGTATGGCTTGCTCAGGCCTATTTTGTCTCACATGGGTACATGTGCGGATTGTATGTAACGTCTTCTCAAGTGGAAGTTCAAGTGTCGATAGTTGGATGTAACAATCATAGAGTAGATGAAGAGTCAAGAGGGTAGATGAACAGTCTAAAAGGAAATGTCAAGGGCCACCCCACCCTTCTCTATATATATTCTCCCATAACTCATTGTATGGGGTTTTGGTCAGCCAAGCTTCCGATAGGAGTATCTCAGAGAAAGCTTGGAGAGTATTATAACAAGCCTTGGCTTCTTCACTATGCAGAGCTAGTATATCTCTTTGGAGGAGCAAGTGGCAGTGACTATAAAGTTTTGCTGTCAGAACTAGTGGTTGGTCATGGTTGTATTGTACTACTGAAACTTTCACTTCTTAATATAACAGAGCCAACATGTTTCATTCATATGTTGCATTGTATTTCAACTATCTTGTTTACTCTAAACTATATATGTATCTATTTTCTTACGCATGCATGTGTAGCTATTTTCTGTATATGTATGTATGAATCTTACTGAAATGTGCTCTTGGTTTAACCATCACTTTGGATTGCTACCTTACTTGTCTTCCAGTTTTGATGCATCTTTTCTCGTGTGTTCCCTTCTTAACTATGTGATTTCAAAGTTTTCAAAGGAGCACACTCACCTCAACCTCCATATATTAGAACTGCTCAAGCACCTTCCTTGACTTGCTGCATATGTCAGACCCTTGCTACTAACAAGGGATATCTTACTTGACTCTACATGTAACTATGGTCAAGGTGATGCTACAGATCCATTTAGGCATATCACTCCCATCATTCAGAATAGTGTTTTAGGGCTCATCAAACCCTAATTTTAGTTGCTACATGCCCTAAATAGGTCAACCTTTTGAATGCCTCCTTCCCTGATAATTTCATGACTTGAAGACATCCTGAAATGAACTCTAACGGGACCACCGTAGGTAGACCCATGTAAGGGTGCATTGCAGAGTAGTTGAGTCCATGCCATGGTCTTCTGTATAGCACTTAGACCCTCTCTAACCTACAGTAGGCAATATTGAGCAAAATTCACATAGGGTTTTGGGAATATTCTTATCTCTTGGAGTCTTCTAGAAGTTTACCTAACTTATCAACTCCTATGAGCTCGAAAATGGATGAAGAATGAGTTAAGATGCATCCTATTCTCTCATCCCTTCCTCCATGGAACTAATTATAAGTATGGAAGGCCATTCGATACCCCCATTTATGATATAACGTCCTCCATCTTCCTATAAAGTGAGCACTAATCTAAGTGATCAAGGACTAGACTATGTTTAATTGTAAGGAGATAATGTTTCTATGAGAATTTACTTTGGGACAAGTATTTTTATGCTACAAGTTTGTCATGCTTTTGATGTGATGTGGATGGGATCAAAGATGGAGGAGTGACTTCGAATCAAACTTGATG
>APFE030791027.1:129274-205060 GCA_000404065.3 Pinus taeda
ATGTGCTGCAGGTGAGATGCATCCCTGTTTCCCTGTGTTATAGGTGCGATGATTAGGTAAGACTATTTCTGCCTCTAGATTTTGGTTTTCGCTTCATTGTCTTCAGCTTTATTCAGGAGTTTTGCTGTCTGTGATCAGTATACCACTATTGAAATTCCCTTCCTTTGCATTATTTAGCCTCCATTATGTAAATAATTGTGAATGTTTTTATGTATTTTTAGTCATTTCTAGTTCTCCTTTGCAAACAGTAGCTTAATCGAAAAGAAAAGAATCTTCCTCTTTTTGATAGTCAAAGAAAAGAATCTTCCTCTTTTTGATAGTTGATTACACTTTTGCTCATGTATTTAATTTGAATTAATAGTATTTCAAGTGTCCAAAGCTGTTTTCAATTCGAAATTGCAAAGTGTCGTCTTAGTCTTCCTTTCATTTTTTGAAATGAAAATTGCTAGTATTATCGCTTTGAAAGAAAATAGTTTAGATCTATACTTAGCATTATTTTTGTCATTCACACATTAAGAAAGTGAAAAACAAATACATGCATGTGCATTTGCATTTAGACTGCTTGTGGAAATTGATTTAGGACAGTGCATCTTAGTGTGTGCTCTCTGCTCTATGTTGAAATAATTTCACTTCTCTTTCCTTAGTAACTAGGATTTTCATTGCAAAAAGAAAATAAATGACTATATATCATCTTAGATTGCATATTTAGGAATTGTATATCTAAATCACGTGGTGAACCTTAAAGGCAAACTTCTTAAGAAAGATGAATTGTAAAATAAATTTCAATGAACATAAAAGCACTTTGGAACCTAATGCACAACATTTAGAAGTCTAGGCTAGAGACATATTCCGATGTTGTAAAGCCTGGTAACTATCACATTCATCATAGGTTGGGTGATTTCTCCTCTTTGAGATGACAAGTGCCAGTACGAACTTGTGCTCCCACATACCATCGAGTATATATTTGGAGACCACAATAGGCTATATCCCTTATCCTTAGGAAGCCGTGTCTGCCACCCTATCGATCGTAATGCACTGAATACAACATTCAGGAAGATTGAATGCCATACCGTAAAAAGTATTCTACAGTTTTGAGATTGGTTTGGTAATCCCTCTATCTAGATTTCTAGAGTAGTCACTTTCATTCCTTTTTAGACTCCTTAAAAGAAAAGGTCCATCTGAGCACTTGTCACTTCAGGCTCATTAAAAATCAAAGGCGACTAGAGTCATCTTTAGCTTTTTCTTGACTCTTAAAAATTGAAAAAGGAAGTTGTGTCAAAGCGTCATAAAATTTATTTTAATCGGAATAACATCATTGTTCCCTCATTGGTCTTAGGTTGAGAAAATGGAGTCCACCAACTAAGGATTTCCCTTAGCAAGGAATCCTAGTCCCTTCTCCTCTTGGGGAGATGTTGGTGCACCTCATATGACCACATTATCCCTTCCAGGACTGACAATTGGCCTGCCAGTATGGCTTTTCTTGACCTCTGTCCTTCAAAGCACCATGATTCTTAAGCAATCAAATAAAAATTAGATGATACTAGAGTTACCCCCCAACCTTCCACTTCGTTTGTTTCTCCATCTCCTTCTTCCTCTTCGCTTGCTGAAGGTAGTAAAACTAAAAACCAAGCAACTCAGAAGAAGAAGAAAGGGAAGGAGAAGAAGAAGAAGAAGCTAACGACAAAAGGGGGCAACCATGCATCATTTGGCAAAAATCCACAGACTGCACCAACCAAACCTAAATATCCATGTGTCATTTGCAAGGGAGACCACTATCATCGAGATTGTCCTTGCATGCCATGGATCTTAAGGGACTAGTCTTCCCACTTGCACAAACTGGTGTCCTCAACCTCTGATGATCATGTTGAAAGTGCACCGTCAACTAGTGAAAACAAAGTCATTGGACAAAAAGGAAGATCTAAAATTCCTTGTAGATTGTGTGAAGGTGATCATGCCATCCACCGTTGTCCCTTCCTAGATGAAGCTAAAAGAGTCTTGGATAACCGTCCTGCTTCACCACTACGGCTTCCTCTTGGATACAAGAAACTCTTGCCAAGTCCATCACTAGTTGAAAATCTGATTGACACACCTTTGTGGTCGGTCGCAGCATCTATCATTGAAGATAAACCCTCTGAGTCCGTACCGGGCCAAAGTCAATAGGTTGAGACGGCAGTCAACCCAGTCTTGTCTTCAAAAGGTCTACCTTCAAATGATACAGTCACCAAAGAGAATGAGAATGACACCCTTCAAATTCTTTTCATCAACACAGAATCTGATGAACATGGGGGCAATCTACGTGTTCCTTTACCGCAGGAAGTAATTTTGTTAGAGGCTTACCCGGCCATTTATTTGGTCCCTCCTCCAAGCAACCTAGTCGTTTCCTTCGATTCGAATCTACTAGGCAGACCCCATCTACCATCTAATGTACCATTCCCAATCATAGTGCAAGCTTACAGAATGGTCATGGCTGGTACTATCATAGATGAAGGGCATTCTGTGAGTATCCTTTCCTCAACTGCTTGGAAAGTGGTTGGTTCGCCATCGCTTTTGTCTGAGATTCGAAATCTGATAGGCTTCAGCAAAGGAACCAGTCAACCATTAGGGATCCTTCCAAGTTTTCCTATAACTTTGAGAAGGAAAACCATCTACTTGAACGTAATGGTAGTCCAAGGACCTTTAGATTACAATCTACTACTTGGGCGTGACTACATTTATAGCATGGGAGCTATTGTTTCCTCACTCTTTTGAGTGATGTGTTTTCCGCATGAAGGCAGAGTGGTCCAGCTTGTAGATCAGCTTTCATTCCCCAGTTCACACATAGCTAATAGTCAAGTTTCATCCCTAACTAGTCTTTTTGCACAAGGAATGTCTCATCAATCTCTAGCCAATCCACCTGATGAACGCGAGTGATTTGGTGAATGTGACTAAACCCAAGGGCATGCACCCTGGTCTCCCTCGGTAGGAAAACTTTAGGTATAGGGTAGGTTTCCGTAGAGGATATATGACTAGTCTGACACACCCGTCCATTTAGGAAAATTGGATTAGACTGGAATAAGATTCCCTCATCAAGGTTAGGTGATTGGAACTTGAATCACCTTCGTGCATTTCGATGGACGAAGCCCAGGAAATATTTATGTCTGCTACGTAGGTGGAACCATCTTGTGGATGCAAGAACTTCTGTATGGTAACCTAGAAAATCTACTTCTCTATACCTGGGGGCATGCAATCCTTTTACATACAAGTGAAAAGCGACCAACATAACTCTAACCCCATAGATTTTACTAACTTCAACTGCTTAAGTTAGGTGATTGGTCTGATCAACCATTCATCTTTGCAAGGGCCAAATGGCATCGGCAAAGTAAAGGAAGAGTTTTCCTACCTAACCCCAATAGTCCTTTAACCTCTAGGACAATAGTTGGTCATTCCTAGCATGCATAACGAAAGGCTCCAGAGCAAAGTTTCAAATGGGACAAGCTCCCTAAAAAATGAACCTATCGATGAGACATCCTTATTATACCACTGGCATGAGCAGGTTTACGCGAAGTTCAAGCTTGTTAAAAAATAAACCTAGCAATGAGCATATGTTCCCCCAGAGTTTAAGCTCATTAAAAAATGAACCCATCTGTCGGTAAATAACCATTGTGATCGCATAATCATCAACTTTCAAGCCTTGGTTGTGTTCTTACCATCACCTCCACTCTTTTTTAGCTGATCATATGCCTCCATTTGATTGTTTACCCCTTTTGAGGAACAACTGTGACGAGTAATTTTAGCCATCTTCTTTACACTGCCGTGATTGAAAAGTTCCAAACCTTTCCTGGAACCAGATGCTATCCGAAAACATTAGTTGTTCGTCAAAAAACAAGTCTCCTTTAAGCTCTTTTCATCTGACTCATAAAATATGAAAAGATTGCCGAGCAATTGGCCTCTCCAGCTCATTAAAGTGATTGGAAGCGCCATCCCTACTCTAGATTTTAATATTTTTCGACCTAAGGGATCATTACACAAAAATATCGAGTGCTTGTCTTGTTCGGCTCGTTAAAACTATCGAAAAGTCATCCCTTTCATATTATTTTATACTTTTTTAGACTTAAGGGATTATACTATGAAAAAAGGATTACTAGAGTTGTCTTTCCGTCTCTTTTTAGACTCTCTAAAATTGAAAAGGACTGAGTTATCTTTGTCGTTAAACTCGTTAAAACAATAACGACAAACTTGTCCATGTAGACAAGAGCGAGTTTCACTGTCGCTAGGCTCGTTAAAACGTAGCGATGGGTTTGCTCGAAGGGAAAATTATAGAACAAGCATATGTTATCCTCCTCAAGCTTGACAAAAATAAAGAGGTATTGGTCAGCAATGATTGGGGAAAAATTAGGAAGAAAAATTGAAGAAACTTTATTAGTAGCAAGTCGCTCTTAAACATGACACTTTCACTCCATCACCATGATTAAGTTAGGTTGGGTTATTTTGTTCACTAGTCATATAACCATTGGTCCTCTGTACCACCCATTCTTGGGGTTAATGCTACCAATCCATTTCAGTGTCACCGATATTTTCAAGAGAATTTGCTTAGAGAATTCAACAGCCCAGCTTACATCTCATCTGCTGCAATACCTTCACATTTCATTCTTTCATGACCGCCACCCTGAACCTTGTATCATCAGATCATTTTGACCTCCACAAAATCATTTGATCCATTTCATGTCGTAGATGTCAGATTCATTAAGGCCCTCCTACAATGGGTCACTTCTTGTCGACATCAGCTCATTATCCAAGAAGTTGACTTAGGAACAACCCTTTTAGTACTTTGAAGCTTGCATGCCTCAATGGCAAGTTTTTCGCTTCCGATGACAAGTTTACATCAATGGCTTTCGATCAGAATATTTTGCGTGGTGTTTGACATCGACTCATGTATTCGTACCACGTGAATTGCACTGCTATACCTTGAGGGTCATCATCATTATCGGTGATTCCTCTCACGCCAGTTAACAGCTTACATCATTGGTTGGTAATCAGGCGATGTCTTTCCATGTTTGACGTTAAAACATCCTTTCACATGGATTGAATTGTACTTCGGGTGAATATTGAACGAGTTTGAAGACCCCGGATCTAGTTTCATCCACCCGAGCTACGATATATTCAGGAAAATAAAGACATCAAATGTACATCATAGTTGCACAGATAATCATCCAAGCTAAGGGATGATGGCTCTACTAGAATCATCAGTTTGCCATACAGATGGTTGTCTATCCAATGTACATGAAAATGAATTTATAAAGTTGAGCATGGGAATGCCTGCCTTAGCTAGATCATGAAAATATTATGAAGATAATGTATTGTATTGTATCTTATTACAAGTCACCTTCCAGTTCGAAAAACCTCGGATCCTCATGATAAAGCATTTCACCTGACATCAAAAGATTTACGACCTCATGCTTTAGGGGGCAACTGTTATAGACATATTTGGCCACTACAACCCCAATCTCATATGCCCATAAACCAAGGGCTTCTAAGCCCCTAAAAGTGTTAATTAATACCCTAAAGGAACAAGGTCAATTGATTACATCATATCCCAAAAGTTCTCCATGAAAAACTACTTAGAACTGGTCAAAACTGGACCAACTCACCTACTCCATGGTCAGGGTGAGATGCATCTCACCTAATGCACACGGGGGGTGCAATGCATACTGAAAAGCCCTTCTATAGGATGAAATGGGTGAGAGTAGACAAATGGCAAATATAGTTTGCAAGGTGGAAGATCATGGAATCTTCCAAACACTTCTTCTGTGACAATTGCCTCTCTGAATTCACCCAAGGATGAGTAAGTGATCATGAAATCTCCAAGTGGAACCAAGAACTATCAGAGAAATGACACTAATCAAAAACCTAGAAGCTAACTCACCCACTTGCAAACATCTATATATGGATCCCTCATCCTAAAGATCCGGAGGCTGGAATTTTGTATCTTGTAAGGAAGTGTTGTTGGTTTCTCTGTGGAACATCATAGTGTTTGGTGATATAGCTTTTCATGAGGTGAAGAGGGCTTTCATGCTGGGAGGATGGCGTTGGGTTACATCAATGGGTTGTAATCCTCTCTTCTACTACTTCTATCAATAAAGCTATTTGAGTTTTCCTCCATATTATTGTATATCTCTGAATCTTGTATTGATATATGCATTTGTATGGTTAATATACATCTGATCCTATATTGTTTATGGTTATAGATCTCTATTCTTTGATGGTGTTATGTTGCTTTGACTCTAAAGGCATTCTTTGAAGCGGGACAAGTGACGAAGGAGTGGCAAAGATCTATCAAAGGGGAGAGGAAACAAGCAAGGAGCCAAGCGAAAGACTAAGGTTGGTACTCTCTGCTTCTCTCTCATCTATTTCTCATAAAGGAAAACACAAATGACTTTATTTTGTTTGTTTCTAAGATATCTACCCATCTTAGTGGGACTAGTAGCTCTGAATGGACACTAGTTTTCCCGATAACACTTTGCAAAATTGGGTTGAGCTGTGAACAAGTGTTTCACTTCATGCTCAATATAGAAAAGGTTTTCCAAGCCATCATATAGTTTCCTATGGGTGGTGCTTTCACTATTGAAGAGCTAGCTTGATTTTTGGCTTGTTGGTGTAGTATGTCAATGCAGTCTTCATGTTTCATCAACTTGTCATTTATGGCCAATAATTTTGGAAGTCATTTCTCTTTCAGAATGTTATATTTTATTATAAACTCATCCATGTCTTCTTGGATAGTTTGACATCTTCTTTCTAGATTAAGCATCAAGTTATTTTTGGTCAGAACTCTCTTGATTTCAAGGATGGTACCGGTCTGGTCTTCAATATCCTTTCGTTCCAGTTCTTCCCTGCTTTGGCTATTCAAGAAATTGATTAATTGGATTGCCTCTTTAGGTTTCTCCTTCGATTCTTCTCTGGTCTTCTGTATAGCCTCTGTAGCTAGTTTCATTAAATCAATTTGTTCAAAGATAATCTAAACAAAAGACCAAATATCATTAATGGAATTAATGATATTGGCCCATAAAATCTCTCTGATATTTCTTAAGGGCTTTTCAAATGTTAAGTCCTTCTCTAATGTTTTTATTTTTCAGTCATCCTTCTATTCTTTCGCTCCTCTTCAATGTAGTTTATCTATGATATCTCATAATTGTACTCCAAGCTAGCAACCTTTTCTTTTAATTTCTGTATCTTAGTTGCTTGGATTTTCATTTCTTCCATGGACTTGATTAAGTCTTCTGTTTGTTGTGTTGAAGTTGTTGTTGTTTCATAAGTGCCTGTTGTTATGGGAACTTTGGGTGCCAAAGCTGCTGCAATAGTAGATGGCACTGTTGTAGAAACCATGGGTACTATAGTTTGAGGCATGGTGGTTCACCTTGTTTAGACTGCAAAACTTTTTCCAACTCTTGTTTTGTTTCTTTCAGCTATTCATTTAACTTAAGGACTAAGTCCATAAGTTCCTCCTCATTCTGTTTTTCAATGACTTCTGTATTTTGTGGATGTATGAGGGGAGGGAGCTTGAGTTGTTTTCTGAGTGTAGCAATGTCTTCATTTTTCTTTTTTTATCAAACTCTCAACTACCTTAACATCTTTTGGATTATGACCCAACTTAATCACTAGGTCTTATAATGACTTTATTCTAGTGCCCTTAGCCTGAGAAGAGGCTTTTTATAATTGTAATTGTGTTGTAGTATTGCTCAAATAATTTTACAACTGATGTGCAATGGTGGCTTTATTGGTTAAAATGGAATAGACCATCTCACCTGTTTTCTTGTGGAGCTCAATTTGATCAATTGGGTGGATATCTTTAGCAAGAGCTTCAAAATTTGTTTTCAAATAATCAGCCATGGACTTTGGTTATTGCACTATTGGCTTCAAGAAGCTCATCTACATTTTTCCTTCTTTGATGTCAAAAGCTGACATCAACCTTGTTTGATTTGTGGGAGCCATTTTCATATATTTGGCATAGGTTTGAGCTTTGAGCTGCTCATTCCTAGTCTTGATCTCTTGTACCTTTCCTTCAAATCCTGGCTTTGCTCTGAAACTACTCTGAATGATAACACTTCCACACTTGGTTGTCGGCTTAATGCCTGAGTTTGGGAGGCAGATGGTGTCTCTCCTACTACTATATTATGTATCGTGTCACTTCTTGTTTCTTCATATTCTTTCTCGGACAGAGGATTCAATCTTGTCCTTTTGACATATACCTGGTCCAGTGGCACTGTTGAGGGACTAACCTCACTCTTGCTTCTTTTTTGATTTCGTTCCTCATTGAGAGGAGTCTACAATACTGGAGGATTGTCCATGTTTGTTTATGTTTGGGACAATTCCTCATAAATGCTCTGTGACCCTAAATCTTTCCTCAGTTCTAAAGTGTCTAGTTGCCCTAATGATTGTGCACTTGTCTCCTGTGTTGGTCTCTGTGAAGATTCTGCAGGTACATGTTCAAAGGAATCTAGATCAAGTCTTTTTTCTAAATCTTTCATAACATTCTCTACTTCAACTTGTGTACTATCTGGTTCTATAAGTGTTCCCTCCACCCATTCATTTTGATTTGCATATTATTCTATCTCTAGAATTCTATGATGAATGTAGGGTAACAACTTATGCTTTTGTCTTCTGTCACTGATGAAGCTATGAGGATCATAAGGCCAAATGAAACTCTTTTTCAACCTCATTCTTTTAAGGATTTCTTATACTGTTTTCCCTGCTTTTATGTTGTTACAAACAAATGGTCCTAAGTGATCCTTTATCCTTAACTGAGATTTCTTCTTAGCTTTCATAAAGTGGATTTCATTAGAGTTGATCATTTTCTTATAGTACTCTAGGGAAAATAATCTCATGGGGACATATTTGGGAAATTTGTAGGGAGGCAATTCACACCCATAAACTCTGATCTCGGTATGGTTCTGGTATAAGTACCAATCACTATTGCTTGGATAATTGAAGGATTCTTTTGATATCGTCACTGATTCTAGGAGGGGGACTTCCTATCAACATGGTAGTTACAGGATGGATGAACTGATCAATAAATTCTATATAAGAATAAGGGGAAGAAGTTGAATAGTGAAAAATTGAAGTCCAGAGGACAACAGACCTGGGATTCCCTCTGGTGTCAAGCTTTTGGACAGAGAAAGGGAATTTATCAAACTGGTAGTAAAGAAAAAGATGATACAAGATTGAGGAATATTTAAAGACTCTCTCATTCTCTAATCTCATGAATTGGTCATGTACCTTGTCTACAAGGAATGTGGCATAATGAAATTTAGCTACAGGAGGTTGACCAGGGGTAAAAATAGTCATGAAGGCTAAGGTCAATTCATCTACATACTTATTGGTGGTGAAATCCATAATGTAGGCAATCATGATAACAATATCTCTGCCCAAATCAGTGAAAAAGCATGACATGTAGGGAGGGGGGTCTTTTGGCATGTGCTTCTCATCAATGAAAGTATGACAAACTTTACTAATTTTAGAATTGGATATCTTGGTAGATTTCTCAAGTAATTCTGCAATGGAAAGGGGAGTGAGGTTCTGGTCAGGTTGTAATTGCAACATCTCATCAATAGACTTGGCTGTAATAGTGAAAAGGATTTTTTGTTCCGGGGATATTATAGCTCTTAAATTGGGGTTGTAATTTGCATGGCATTGGTGGACAATATATGGAAAAATGTGAATGGAAGGGAATTGGTACTTAGGTAGATTTGATTCCCAAAGACCTATGTTATCAGAGTGGTTCAGGTAATTGTCTCAGTACCTGCAGTAGAATTTCAAGGGGCTATCATCAAAAGTAAGGTCTTTGATTTGAAAATCTTTATCAGCCAAAGGAAGGCAGTCCAAATCCCTATGGGGAGTAGTGATTGGAGCAATGTTTAGGGAAACATGAGCTTCCATCCTTGGTTCTTGTGTTTTTAAGGAAGAAAGTTGGGGGTTTTCAAGGAATTTCAAGAAAAACAAGTGCTTGGGGAAGCTGGGGACTAAGAAAATAGCTTAATTGTACTGAATAATTTGGATTTAAATCAATTTAGTGGAAGTTCAATACAAAAATAGGGTTTCTGAGAGGGAAATGTGGTGAATACCTATTTTTGGTCGATTGTCTGGACAAATGGCTACAGTGAAGGCTTTTTAGGGTGCGCACAATAGTCCATAGTGGTCTAGAGTTCAACAAATGATGGCAGTTGATGGTTGGAAGTCAGTTGCTGGACTGGATCTACTCTGTGTGTGCATGGAAGGCAGAAGTCGCTTTCTTGGGAAAAAAGGGAAAATAATGAACATTTTTATTTTTATGCACAAATTCAATGATCTTTGGCAGGTGAATGAAAATGATAGTTGGTGGCAACTGACTGATGAGACACTTTGTCATTTAGTGGAGGTGGTAAATGGGAGCAGTAATGGTTTTCATCACACTACCTTTGGGAGGTTGGTGGTTCTGGCAGAGGGTCGTGCGATGCCATAGATCAAGTGACACGTAGCACCGATGAAAAGTCAAAACTTCTCATATTGCACAGTTAACGTTCGATCCAAAGGTCTATACGATATGGGTGAGAGCCAGTGGATGTGGGGAGGTTAATCGAATAGTAATTGATAGCGAGAAGTGGCAGGGAGTTAATGGAGGGGGCCCGATTATAATTAAATTGAGTTAATTATATCGAGGGTGATATGATTGGCAGAGAGGTTTTTTAATTAATCCAGGTGATTAACTAATCCCTCTTTAACACGACAGGGGTTTGGTTTTTAACTAATCGCGGTTCGATTAATTAATCCGACTCAATTAACTTTTATTATGGTTTATTTTGCAAACCATGGGGTGGGATATTTATTTATTATGGGGTTTTATTAATAATACGGGAAAGGGTAAAAATGTTTTGGGAGTTAAATAATAATAAGAATTAGGGGTTAATATGATTTATGGAAAAAATGTGCTAAGTAAATGTCTCCAAAAATATATTCATCATCCAACATTATAACTTAGGCTAAAATGTGTTTGGGGGGTTTTTATAAAGAACCTCTATTTTTCCTAAGTAAAATAGTGATTTTACTTGGGAAAAGAATTTGAAGGAGATGAGTGATTTGTGGAAGGAGTTTTAGCACTTAGGCCTTAAAAGTTATTGGGCCGAGGGTCCGGTCCCTCTGGAAGTTAGAGAAATGCTCTAAGTCCCTTTAACTTTCAGGTTGTTGGTGCTTTTAGTATTTATGGGAAATTAGTAAAATTTAGGGAAAAATGAGTGAGGAGGTTAATTATTTTGACTTTTATCTCTAATGTAAATGTCTTCATTGTCATCCATACTTTTTCAAAGTGATGAAATCAAAAGATTTGAGCTTTTAACTTAACCATTTATCATACATAATTTTGCAACCAATCATCTACTTACCCACCTACACATCCTACCATTTTTACTTATTTTATTAGGGTGCACTTAAACTGGAAAAACCTTATCAAACTTTTCTTTTCTTTTACAATGGAAATCTATCTAATTCTAACCTTATTACATCCAAGGGCTCAGATTAAACTGTTGAGCATCCTTTTATTCACTCTAGCTATCTACCTATCTGCCAAGATTAAACAGTTTGGTCGGATTTTATTCTCTATATCTATAAACATGAAATTCAAAACATGGAATAACCAAGATTAAACTATTTGGTTACCATGGATTGTGGCATAAGTAACAAGTTGCACACAATATTTATTATTCAAAAAGTAAAATAGTAGTGGCATTTGGACTTACAGACCTTCATGATCTTTTTTCTTTTTCTTGGGGTTCATTTTCTTTCATCTTTTGACCTTTTCTTTATTCTTTTTGCCCTTTGATTTTTCTTTTAGGCATACCCTCTTTACATTTTTTAATTTTTTGATTTTTTACAAATATGGAAAACATTTGCAACAGGCAAAGGTATGTATATATTTAAGAGCTAAAGCAAGTCAATCATGATATATGACACCTATTGGTATAGGAACATAACACACCCATCAGTTGTTGATTTCCTTTTGAATTCTGTTTTCATAGATACAGTAGATTCCAAGCAAAACCTGTCAAATATTGAAGAAATGATTTCTATTAATATTTCAACCAAACCTAATGTTGTAGAAAAAATTCATGTCAGAAAATCTTGTTCTCCATCAGAACTTGATACTTATCGTACTCTCTTTCGTGAATTTCAAGATACATTTGCATGGTCATACGAGGAGATTCTAGGCATTGACTCTAGTATAGTTGAACATTAAATCAAAATGTATCCTGATGTCAAACTAGTACAACAGTGGCCTTGACCTATTCGTCCAAAGAAAGCTATTGCCATTAAAGAAGAAGTTGAAAAGCTTTTGCATGCTGGTTTCATTTACCCTGTACATCTCACTGAGTGGGTTTCCAACATTGTTCCTATCATGAAGAAACAAGGGACAATTCGAGTGTGCGTCGATTATAGGAATGTAAATCAAGCTTGTCCAAAAGACAATTATCCTACTCCATTTATCGACCAAATTATTGACAAATGTGCTAGATGTGAAATTTTCTCATTTATGGATCGTTTTTCTGATTACAATCAAATCAATATCCACCTACAAGACTAATCTAAAACAACTTTTATTTTCCCATGGGGCACATTCACTTATAGGAAACTTCCTTTCAGTTTGAAGAATGCAGGGGCCACATTTTAGAGGGCAATGAATTATGCCTTCCATGACATCAAGCATATTGTTCAACCTTACCTTGACGAATTATCTACTCATTCACGAAAGCATACTAATCACCCACAACATTTGAGGGCAATATTTATATGGTGATGACACTACAAGATACGACTCAATCCACACAAATGTGTGTTTTGTGTTGGTTCTGGTCTATCACTTGGATACGTAGTGTCTAGATATGGAATTCGACTCAATCCTCTAAAGGTTCACGCAATTCTAGATTTGCCTCCACCTTCAAATATTTTACAGTTACAAAGACTCCAAGGTAAGGCTAACTTTCTGAGGAGGTTCATTCCCAATTACACTAAAATGGCTAAAGGTTTTACATGTCTTTTGAAAAAGGGGATACCCTTCCATTTTTTGGAGCAGGTTGCACAAGCTTCCTTTGATGCTCTTAATGATACCTTGATTAGAGCGTCATTAATGTATTCTCCAAATTATAAAAACAACTATTACATGTATCTCGCTGCTACAGATACAACCATTGGCATGGTTTTAGTCCAAGAGTAAGATGGGATAGAAAATCCAATATATTATTTGAGCTGCAATCTTAATGATATAGAAAATAAGTACTCTTATGTCGAAAATTTAGCTTTCGCAGCTGTGCAAGCTGTTCAGATATTTTGCCACTACATCCTGCTCTAGAAGATCACTTTCATTTCAGATTACAACCCTATCACATATATTTTGTAACGACAATTACTGGGGGGGAAATACTCAAAATGGATATTCATTTTGTAGGAGTTTGATCTGGAATTCATCAAGTCCAAATCAAAGAAATATCTCATTTTCACCAAGCTACTTTGTGACCTTCCCTCAACCTCCATTGATTCAACATCTAAACCATCAAATTTTGGATGAGTCTCAGTTCCTGATATTGTCATATGACCTATGGTATGGAGATATACTGATTTATCTCTAGACCCAAACTTTCCACCCTGATACCTCTCACTCACAATAGCAATGTATCCAATACTAAGCCAAAGGTTATCTGATCATTGGCAACACCCTTTACCATCATGGTATTTCTACGATCTTATGGAGGTGCCTCACACATGAGGAAGCCGAGAAAGCATTGAATGATTTCCATTCAGGTGCTTGTGGTGGACACTTATCTGTATATGCTATCGCATAGAGAATTCTTCATGCCAGTTACCTCTGGCCAACTATTTTAAAAGATTGTATTATTGTCATCAGAAGCTATCATGCATGGAAGATCTATGACTGCAAAGCTAGATTACCACCTACACCATTCCATACAGTTGTTGTCGTTGGAACATTCACCAAATGGGGCATTCGACCGGGGGAATGGGTATATTATAGTCATCATTGACTATTTTACAAAATGGGTTGAGGTGATGCCAACATTAAAAAATAGTGGTGAAATGAATGCACTTTTCTTTTTCAACCACGTGGTTTCCTGGTTTGGTGTACCACAGGCCATAGTTGCAGATCATGGGTTGCATTTTCGTAATCACATGATGCATGTGTTAACTACCAAGTTAGGATTGTTACATGATAGTTCTACTCCTTATTACCTGCAAGATAATGAACAAGTTGAGGCTATCAAAAATATCCTTAAGCAAATGTTGCAAAGAATGATAGGGGTTCATAAACGAAACTAGAATTTAATCTTGTACTTTGCCTTGTGGGCATATTGAACCTCGGTGAGAAATGCAACTAGATTCACACCCTTTCAGTTGGTGTACAGTTTGGAAGCAATCTTACTGATACAATGTGAAATATCATATCTCAAACTTGCAATTGACCTGTTACCTAACACTTCTAAAGAGGAAGCATGTTTCTTGGAACTTGTCCATCTAGATGAAACTCGTCATGATGCCACATTGGCTAACGAAGCACATAAGAAATGAATCAAGGTGCAATACGATAGAATTGTCAAGACTCGTATCTTCTCAAAAGGATACCTGGTCTTACTTTACGATCACGAATTTGATAAACTTGGAGCAGTGAAATTTGATACGCTATGGATGGGTCCTTATATTGTCAAGCGTTTTTTGGTTAAAGGTTCCTACAAGTTAGTGGATTATGATGGGATTCCATTGTCATAGCCCCGAAACAGGTTGTACCTCAAACATTACTATGCTTAATTGAGTGTAGTAAAACTCACTGTATATGTGATTTCATTGCATGTGTATGTGCTAGTGTGTCTTTTCGAGTTTTTTTTATCTGGTTAGTAATCTGCTTTACATTTTTTGCAAATATCAAAATCTTCGGAACCATTTGTTGGTTACGCCAATGCTGCTAGTCGTAGTACACAAAACCTATCTTTTGCAGCATGGGCCATTTTCACTCCAAGTGGCACGTTAGTGAGTTTTCAAGGGATTTGTATAGGTCAATCAACTAACAACATTGCTAAGTATAGTGTATTGATCAAACTTTTCTCTGATGCCATTTCACTTTGCATTCACCGAATCATCGTTAGGCTGGACTCACAACTCATTGTACTACAACTTACAAGTGTGTATACTATCTGAAACCCAACAATTATTCGTATGTTACTTAGAGTTTGTATTTACGAAAGGAATTTTGAATACATTCAATATCAACATATTTCCATAAAATTTAACGCATTAACTGATTCTCTAGTGAATTATGTGTTAAATAGACATTTACGACACATGTAAAGTAATATTTTCAATTCACATCATTAGTTGAATAGGATTTCACATAACCATAGAAAACTCTGAAAGTAAAAATAGATAGATGTTTTAAAAGTTATTACAAAATTTGTGTCCAAGACACATTTGGTCATCTGACCCAAAAACTCAAAATGCATGCAAAAAACATCCTAAGTAGACTTATTGATGATCATGATAACAGGTCACAGCCTATGCTATCATGTGCAAAAAACCTCATCCAGTGGCTAGGAACACCAATAGTGTGGCATTGCAGCCTCATAGGTAACTCCTTGATTTGGACATCCAGAATACCAAGGGTTAATCCCTCTATGTGATCTTGCAACTCTGCCAAGGTCTCGACCAAATCCAAATACTAGAGGACCACTCTCCAATGTTTCTCCATGCTGGCCCACCTGCCTCCTATTAGTGTCTCCCAGGTTGAATAGTACCCACATTTTCATGCATAAAAATGATTTTAGTTTAGTCTTGGAAACATTAAAAACACAAAACATGTAGAAACTTGAAAAATCAAAAAACACTTTAGTTAAAAAAATTACCTATAGCACCCCGTTATGCTCTAATTCGTAGAATCAAGTCTGGATCTCCACGAAAATCCATCCCTGAGTATAGATGCTCCTTAATGACAATGTGTTTTCAATTGAGTCAACTAAAGAATGCAGTGGAAACAATGATTTTAACTGACCCACATGTCGAGCCATCAATTTGACCCACCTTCCGTGGATCTCTAGGACCAAATACACCCAGTGATACATGTCGTGGTTGCATTAAAGGAATTCTCTCTAAGGTAAAGGAGATTAAGATCGAACCATAGTAGAAATTCTTCATCTTACAACTTTTTACCTTGGTCAGTTGCTCTTTTAGTGAAGAAAGCATGACCTCACACTAGTTGAATACTTTTGGTTCTAGACACTCAAGTGCATACTGCATATGTGATTTGTTCACCAGATGAAGTGTCACACTGCCAACCAATTTTGTGACTCTGAACATGATCATTCTCAAAGGAATATCACTTACATCCTTGATGTTTATTTTCCTTTCTTTGTTAGGCTATGTACCTAACTGACAAAACTTTTGAATGTAATCCCTCACCGATTCACCTCCAAGGCCAAATCCAGAAAGTGAGATGGGCGCACCCTTCCTCGACAGTCTGGGAAGAAAGTAAATATCATCAATGGTAATAGGGACCATTTTTTCTCCTATGTGAAAATTTTGTTCTGTCGGATCCCATGCATGAACAAGGAATTACAATAGTTCTATTTGTTGCCTCATTCCGGACAACCTGAATTATTTGAGTAACCCACATTTTTTGAGGGCCTCAATTGTACCCAGATTGTTTAGGGAAACCATGTCTTGTTCTTCATGCTCTTTTTTTCACCATGTAATGGACATTTTGATTCGATGAAGGCCTGAAATCTAATCAGAAGCTTAATTAGGATCCTTTCCATACAAAAAACAGGACAAATTTTGGAGGAAACAAGTGAAACAAATTTGGGAAACTCACCCAGTGCAGCCCAGGCATAGAGACAGTGCACTTAAGAGAAGGTAGCCTTCTATCAGGGTGTTCTTCAGCATAGTTTTTGATGTGAAAGCCTGTGCTAATCCTAGGGCGAAAAATTCAAACCACATAGGCCCCAAAAAACCCTAAAACTTTCATGAAACAGTAAAAGAAAGACCTGAAAAGAAAGAGGATGGGTAGATCTCCTACCTAGTCTGGACGGCACGAGAAATGGTCCACAACATCTCTCGCAATCAGCTATTGAATTTCAAGGTAAAAAACTAGCCCAGAGCACAAAACTGAATGGTAAGTATCAAATGGTAAAAAGTACATAGTATAAACTTGTTTTATGTTTATTTCATGTTCATTAATCGAGTAAAAATTAGTATTTACCTATTTTTACCTATGAAATAGGTACTTTTAATCCATTTGGTGGTGTTTTGAGCAAGTTTTACAACTGACTTATAGAGTTTGATGTGCTCAATTGTAAATTGTATCTTTGACCACAGCGCCTACTTTTATCTCTTTTTTGAGCTCTATTAAATAACGAAAAATGGACCCCCTTGGAGTCCTCTTTAAGCTCTTTCCAAACTCCCTAAATATGAAAATATTGTTGAGCGCTTGTCCTTCTCAACTCATTAACGGATTGGAAATGACATCTACTCAGTATAAGTTTAACCCTTTTTTGGGCTGAGATAGATTATCTATGAAAAAAGAATACGTTGATCAAACATGATCAATAGGTTCTCTCTTGTATTGTTTTACGCTTTTTTGGACTTGAGAGACAAAATGTATGAAAAAGAACTTGTGGAGTTTTCTTTTTGTCCCTTTTCAAACTCTCTAAATATGAAAAGGACTGAGTTTTCTTTGTCGCTAAACTCGTTAAAGCATCAAATAACGACAAAATTGTCCATCTAGACAAGACCGAGTTTCACCTTCGCTGGACTCATTAAAATATCACATAGCGATGGATTCACCCGAAGGGTGGAATTATACAACAAGCATATGTTATCCTCCTCAAGCATGATAAAAAATAGAAAGGTACTGGTCAGCAATGACTGGGAAAATGGAGAAAAGGGAAAACCACTTTATGGTAGCAGGTTGCTCTTGAACATGACACTTTCACTTCATCACCGTGACTACTTGGGTTGGGTTATCAGCTTGATGGTTATCATATGGTTGGTCTATCGTACCATCCATCACTTTTTTTTGGGTTGATGCTACTAATTGATTTCAGTGTCATCAACATGTTCAAGAGAAGTCATCCAATTGAAATTCATCCTTTAGAATACCATAAACCTTCATTTTCATGATCGCCATTCCTGAACCTTGTGTCATCAGTCAAATTTCACCTCCAAAATCATTACACTCGTTTCACATCATTGATGCAAGATACATCAGGACCCTCCTATGATGAGTCACTTCTTGTTGACATCAACACATTATCCAAGAACTTGACTTAGAAAAACCCTTCGAGTACCTTGAGGCTTGCATACATCAATGGCAAGTTTCTCGCTTCTGACAACAGGTTGACATCATTGGCTTTCGACCAAAAGACTTTCTATGGTGTCCAACATCAAAACATCCATTCAGACCATGCAGAATGTACTGTAGTACCTTGAGGATCATTTTCATTATTGATGATTTCTCTCACATCTGTTAACGTCTTACATCATTCACTGGTAATTAGATAGTGTCTTCCCATGTTCAACTTCATATTACATATTCACATGGTTAGACTCGTACTAGAGAGAATGATTGAATGAAATAGAGGACCCCGGATCTAGTTTCATCCATCCGGGCTGTGATGTCAGGAGTACTAAATCATATGTACAATGGCCTTACACTGATGGTCATCCATTTATGGGTTTATATTTGTAGACCAATATCTATGTACATGTAATGAAAGTTTATAGGCTGAGCATGGGTATGCCTTCCCTCAATGATTCATAAAAAAAATCAAAATATCATGATATATGTATTGTAATTAATGCAGGTCACCTTCCACTTCGAAACCTCCTCATCACATCGTAAATCATTTCATTTGACATTTACATTTTTCGACTTCATGCTTTAGGGGGAAACTATTATAGATCCATTTGGGCATATCACTCCCATCATCCAAATTAGTTCTTTAGGGCTCATCAAACCCTAATTTCAGTTTCTACATGCCCTAAACAAGTCAACCTTTTGAATGCCTCCTTCCCAGACAGTTTCATGACTTGAAGATATCGTGAAATGATATGTAAAGGGACCAGCCTAGGTAGGCCCATGTAAGGGTATGCTGCAACACGGTTGAGTCCATGACAGGGTGCTCTATAGAGCACTTAGGCCCTCTTTGACTTGTGCTAGGCAAGATTGATCAAAATTCACAAAGGGTTTGGGGAATATTCTTATCTCTTGGAGTCTTCTAGAAGTTTCCCTCACTTATCAACTCTTATGAGCTCACAAATGGATGAGGAATGAGTTAAGATGCATTCTATCCTCTCATCCCTTCCTCTATGGAACTAATTCTAAGTGTGGAAGGCCATTCAATACCCTCATTTATGACATAACCTCCTCCATCTTCCTATAAATTGAGCACTCATTTAAGTGATCAAGGGCTGGACTATGTTGAATTGCAAGGAGATAATGTTGCTATGAGAATTCACTTTGAGACAAGTATTGTTATGCTACAAGTTTGTCATGATTTTGATGTGATGTGGATGGGATCAAAGATGAAGGAGTGACTTTGAACTAGAATTGATTTTTTTAATTCCTTCTTCTATTCAATAAAGTATTTGAACCTTTTTCCATATGCTTATCTTGTTATATGATGCTCATATGTGTGAATTTATCTTATTCCATTTACTTGTAACCAATAGATCTTTTTCTTTGATTGGTTCTTTGTCTTTTGTTGATGTTTACAGGTACTTCTCAAGTGTGATAAGTACGAGAAGGAGCGATGGGACCGATACAAAGGAGACAAGAGGAAAGAAGAACTACAAGTAGGTCTTCTCATTCTCTCTGTCTTATCTAATGCTGATAGGAAAAGGATAAAGTGCTTTAAACTATTGCTCTAGATACGGCTACTTATCTAGGGAATTAGTATTTATCCGTAGATACAAAATTCTCCAAAATAAGCAATACCATATGATGCACTATTGGTACTCCTACACCAAACGGTCTGAGGTCTAATTGGGACTTCTTACTAGGGAGATCCCCTAACATGTTGGTGGGTCCAGCACTATCAACAGGCTGTCATCATATTTTGATTTGTAAATGAATGAATATTTAATAGATGATCTAATAGATGATAATGCAAATAATGTGATAATGCATCAATATTTCTTAGAGATTCTTAGATAAGTATGAGATGCCTATGCTCAGGGATGTTGTTATAACTTGTAGAATACATATTTGTGACATGTTTGGCGAAATGCTTATCATGGCTAGTGGGGGTCCAGTCATTCTTCTTCAAGTATTTGCATTAGTATCATTATTTTTATGTTACTTATGACTTTTAGAATTTTCAATAAGTTATGGGTAGTGGCCTAAGTCATGGCTTTGAAAACATGTTACAAAAATCAGGGCCGCAGGCTCAGAATAGCTAAAAAAGTACCTAGTTAGTGGCATTCCCTTCTTGCGAGAGCTACTAGAGGGTCCTAGTCGCATGCATTCCCATATCATGGGAGTGACTAAGGCTCTAGGCCAATAAAATTTCAGGTTACCTTAGGGGTTGGTCACCTTGAAGGGTTGGTTGGCTCCTAAAGGTGTTGCAACATGTGTAGAAGGTCGTATTGGTTCTGTTTTTTCAGCTCCACTTCTTTAACTGTACATGAGGATTTAAATCAGATCATATTAGCCTCTAGTCACATGTTTACCCCAACAGACCGATTAACTTGGGTAAAGTTGGGAGGGGGTAAGAGCATGAAAAACACTTAACAATAGTACTACAACTACTAAGGGAACATAATCTCTATGAAAAACTAAGAAAATGTGATTTATTTCAATCCCAGATTCGTTATTTGGGACACATCTTCTCCAAGGAAGGTATAAAAATGGACCCAGAAAAGATGAAAGTCATAATGGAGTGGCAAACAACCAAGAATGTAATAGAGGTAAGATCATTCATGGGACTGGAAGGTTACTATAAGAGGTTTTAAAAATTTCTCCAAGGTAGGGTATCCGATCACCACCTTACAAAATAAAGGAAAAAAGTTTGAGTGAACGACTGAATGTGCAATGATTTTTAATAAGGTGAAGCAATTCCTCACCAATGCATTGGTCTTAAGGATTATTGATATGGATAAGGACTTAATAGTTTTCACTGATTCCTACAAAGAAGGTCTCAATGGGGTCTTAATGTAGGATGGATAGTTAGTTTGTTACGAGTCATGAAAGATGAATGTGTTGGGTGTGGAGCCTGATTATCTTATTTATTCAAAGGTATCACCGCATTAGACCTCATTTCTTAATGTGGTAGCAATTCCGCCCATAAATATGCACCACCAGGAGGGTCCAGGTGGCCTTGTAAAATGTTGTAATTTTGTAGTCAATTTGGGCCATTCATCAGGTGGGAATCTGACGGTAGAAGTTATGTTTAATTTATGGTTTTTTCCGTAGAAGGCAACCCCTTGCTATATATGAGGGAATTGTATTTCGGATATGTAGATCTGTATTCTGCTAAAAAAAGAGAGAGGAGATTGAGAGCAAAGAGGGAATTACAATGGATTTGTTGTAGGTTATATCTCTTCATTTTGCTGGATAATATAAAAGGAAGGACTCGATGTTTCTCCGTGGACATAGCCCAAATTGGGTGAACCATGTATAACTGTGTCTCTCTTTTTTATGTGTTTTCTCTGTTTATATTTCTACAATATATTTTATGTGTTCCATTGCTCTGTAATATATAATTTTCTATCAACTAGTATCAAAGTTGAAGGTCTATTTGGCTGATAAACTTGCAAGAGAAAAGGGTTCCTGGTTCGAGTGGGAGCAATGGCAGAACATGGTAGGTTGAGGGTCGATAAATTTAATGACAAAAACTAAAAACTATGGAAGATGTATATGGAAGATTACTTGTATCAGGAAAATCTATACCTACCATTGAATGGAAAGACAAAGAAGTAACGAGTATGATAGACACAAAATGGGATATTATCAACAGAAAGGCACTTGGAACAATATGGTTGTGCCTAGAAGCATCGGTAGCCTTTAATATTTAAAAGGAAATGACAACAAACGGTTTGATTTTGGCATTAGCCAAACTATATGAGAAACACTCTACCTCAAATAAGGTATTTCTTATGAAGCATTTATTTAATATGAATATGTCAGAAAGTGGACCTGTTGTTGATCATTTAAATGAATTTAATAAAGTTACCAGTTAGTTAAGTTGTGTAGGGATAACTTTTGATGATGAAGTTAGAGCTCTGTTATTTCTATGCTCATTTCGAGAAAGTTGGAATGGTTTAGTTATGGTCATTAGTAACTTTGTCTTTGGATCTAGTATTTTAAAGTTTTATGATGTTTTTGGTGCAATCCTTAGCAAGGAAATGCCATGGAAAATATCTTATGAGACATCAACTAATGCTTTCACTATAAAGACTAGGGGAAGAAAAATGGAAAGACGAAAGAGCCTAGGATATCGCAGTAGGTCAAGGAAAGGCAGATCCAAATCCAGATCAGGGATAATGTGTTGGAAATGCGAGAAGAAAGGACACCTAAAGAAAGACTGAAAGTCTCGAAAGGAAAAAGAAGGAGATGTAAAACAAGAAAATAATCATGAAGTGAATGTGACAGGTGATGTGTTGCAAGATTCTTCGATTCTTTCATTAGAAAATATTATTGATGCATGGGCAATGGATTTAGGGGCCTCATTCCATGCCACACCTGATAGGAAACATTTTCATGATTATGTTCAAGGAGATTTTGGATAGGTTCGATTGAGTGATGATAAACCCTGTAAAAATCATTGGAATGGGTACAATTTTCATAAAACAAAAGAATGGAAATCAATGGCTATTGAAGGAGGTAAGGCATGTTCCAAATCTGAATAAAAATCTAATTTCAATAGGAAAGTTGGGAGGTGAAGGCTAGGTGACTACTTGATCCGGGAGGATCTTATAGATCAGGTACACAAGTTTGGTTTGATGTCACTTTGTGACAATTTATTGTAAAATGTTTTTTTTATGATATATAAAAGTCTAAAGACATATATTGTAATGAAAAACCTAATCTTAACACCTAGCTCTACATCTATGGTGGACAAAATTTAACCTACACCTAGCAACCTAAAACCTAACACTACAACCTCTTGGCCATGGTGCAACACTTCAAAACATTGTAAAAAACATTACAAAATAACCCACAGGTCAGCAAGCCACCAGTGGGTTGGTTTTATCATAAGGTTTAGAAATGGGTTTTGGTTGCAGTTTGTTTAAAACATTAATTTGAAGACCTCGAACCTTATACTAGGTGGCAACTCATGACTAGAATGAGAATAAAAACCACCCGAGCATGTAGCTAATTCATCCCAAATCAAGCCTGAGGAGGTTTGAGTGTTTTTGCAGGCCATTTTAAAGGAAGTTTACTCATTGAAGGCATTATTGTGGTTTTGGAGTTTTGGTATGCAGATTCTGGAAGCGAGAGGTTGTTTTGTTTTCAGTGTAATAGGAGCATCAAGAGTTGAAATTGGGAATCGTGACAGGTGTTGGAAAGCTAGTTCAAAGAGCTTCCTTATGACATTTCATCACTTTTTGGAATCATTGTCGGGGAGGTGTCTAAGTAGAATGTGATTAATGCTTTCTTTTCTTCTATTTCTTGTCTTCAATATTCTTCTGTTAGTTTATTTCTGCAAAAGTAATATAGTTGCTTCCTTTCTTTCATTTTTCATTATCTGCTTTCCTTTCCATTCTACAAGTAGGATTTCAATTCGGCGAGTAGCTTTTTCATTCTGTCATTGATTTTCATTCAATCATCAATTTCATTTCTATAAGTACTTTTCAGGTTTTAAAAAAAAAATACAAAACCAACCCAAAAATATTTCATTTCATGCATCATAGGAATAGGGACAACTCAGGGAAATTTTCTACAAATACCCCCACTGCATCCAATAGCCAACCTTCTCTCTTCTTCGGTGGTTGTGAACTAGAGGAACCTTTAGGTGAGAAACCTAACATATTTGAAGAACCTACAAGGGAAGAAGAAGAAGAGGAACCCATTCCTACTTAACCAATGGCTGAAAACTGATATGACAGAGGGAATAGAGTGAGAGCTGAGGGTGCCTTCCCCATCAGAGAAACGAATGGGGACACTAAGATGAAAAATATAAGCCCCTCTACCCTACATCATTTCCATGGCCTAACCACAGAGGACCCGTCACTTTCCTATTTCAGTTTTTTTTATATACTGAACCTATGACTATACAGATGATGAGAAAAAGTTAAAGCTATTTCCATCTACCCCCAAGGATACAGCATTACACTAGTTCATGAGATTACCTGGAGTTAGCATCACAACTTCGGCTCATATGCGGCAGGCCTTTAACAACAAATATTAGGACTACTGTCTATCAAAGGATACTAAAGAAGAAATTTTCAAGATGACCATAGGCCATGGTGAATCCTTAGAAGACTATAAATAAAGATTCCATCTCAGTTACAAAAGGGCGAGGTGCACACTTGACCCTGAGTCACTAAATCTGGTCCTATTCAGGGGAGTAAGAGAAGATATTTTGGATACCTTACATTTGTAATCAATAGGAGATATCTACCAATTACCCTATGAGGGTATCAAGATTGTCTTTAGAAACCATTCTAGGGCAGCCAGGAAAAAGGGTAGGGGTAGTCAACCTATGGCCAGTACATCATATTCCAACTCATCCATCAAGGGTGAAATTGGAAACGTGCTGGAAGATTTCAAAAGTGAGATGCTACAAACCCTTACCTTGCAAATGGACACCATGACCATTAAAAGGAAGTAGGAGGAAGCATAGAGATCCTTGACCATATTTTGTCTGAGATGCGTGAGGAGGCATCCTAGGAATGAATGTCCATTGAACTGTATTGAAATTTTCTCGGTCTATGAAAAAACCACTCCACAGAAAAGTGCCCTTCTTTACCTGGAATCAAACCTGTATAGCAAGGAGATGAAGGGGTCACTGAACAACTTTGCTACATTAACCAAAGGAGACCTCCTGGGCCTAGACCATACCAGCAGGGCATGCAAGGGTCATTCCATGCATATTAAAACCCCAACCAAATCATAGCTATACCTTCTTGGGGACCCCCTACTCATCCTTCCTAGTGTACACCCCCTCCTTGGTCCTATGCATCTCAGTATCATTCGTAGCCAGCTAGCCAGCCTGTCACACGGAATGAGTCGAGGTTGTGGACAAGATTGACCTTCCTAGTATCTAAAAATATCTAGTGACAAGCAAGCCAATCAAAAACTATCTTTCTCTAAATATGCAATTAAAAACAAAGGCAAACAAGTGTTTTATGCCTACCTTGGGTCCAATGCAAGTTTGTGGAAGCCTTGCTCCTTTACTCCAAATGAGCTCCCTTGTAGAAAGTCTGCAAACACAAACAAGCAAACAAATTAAATAGCACCTAAAAAGCCAATGTCATAAAGCATATCCATCATAATGTTCAAGGAATTTATGAAACAAACCACATAAGACAATTTGTTGAGAAAAATGAATCTAATTGTATTAATTCAAACCAAAGAATAACTTTACAACCTGTGCCTTGATGCTGTATAAGCTCCTCCTAGGGTCCAACAAGAAGTCTCCTCTACTTTGACAAGTTTCACTCACTTCCCAATGAAGCCAAAAGGTATGTGATCTCTCCTCTCAAGCTTAACTAGGAAGTCCCAATTCCACCACCATTTACCCTCAAAAATGTTCAGCTTCTAACCCCCCCAGCAACTAACGAAATGCCTTAATTTATAGTGCAATGGAGGGAAGTTACTAGGTCCTTGTTCAAAGGGATAAAGCCCTCCTTCAAAGGGATAGCTACTCTTATCAAGGGATTAGTTCCTTCTCTTTTGGGATGCATGAACCATCTTGGAGCGAACAATACATGTCAAAATTCCTTCTAGAATCATCTAGAATTAACCCAAAGTGAGTTTTTTAGAATAAACTTGCGCCTTTTTGAAAAAGTTCCCAGTAAATCGGCATCTTTAACTAGTCCTACTCCAACATCCTTATACGGGATAGTCGTTTTACCAACATGCTGAATGCTTTCAGCAGAGGCTGGGTCAGATGAAAAGTAAGACATTTGGTCTAAGGTTATGATCTTTCCATTATGAGAGAACTTTATAAGCTGAAGGACCGATGAAACGACAGCTGTCATAGCGTAAGACCAACTACGACCCAAGAGAAGGTTGTAATCTAGAGGGGCATCAACCACCTCCACATCTAGATTAACGGTTTTACCTTCAACCCCTATAGGTAAATCCTATAGAATGCCAAAAGGATGAAACCCACGGCCATAAAAGGCCTTTAGAATCATCGTGGATTGATTTAGTGAAGGAGAACCAAGCAATCTCCAACATTGTATCGACATAATACACGTTGAAGCTCCCTCATCAATCACAGTCCTATGAACAAGTCTGTTTTTGACTATCGCTGGAATCTGGACAGCCATTTGATGAGGTAAGCGAGGTGCACTATTTTCTAGATCAAAAATTATAAGGTTCAGGTCCTGAACGTCAACAGCTCCTATAGCCGACAAAAGTAATTTACGCTGTGCTAGACATGATTGCAGCACTTCCAAAGCTGACATTGCTGAAGGTGAAACAGCTAAATCTTCAACAATATTATAGTTCTGAGCTGCTCTCGCATGTGGATTGAAAGCCGACTTTCGAAGTATACCCTTGGCGGGTGGTTTGATTACTAAGTCTAGATTAGGTTTCTCAATCTGTAGTGGATCGGAACCGGGAGCTGAGGTTGATGGGTTAGAATGAGAAGATTCTGCTTCTTTACCATCAACAGGACTTTTACTTCCATAATCTTACGATCGAGTCACAATCCTAACATGGGACATCATCAGTATGGGTTCTTCGTTGGCATTGGAGGAAGAACCTATCATCTTACTGTCTTGATTTGGAAAAGGATCCTTCAAAAAAACAGGAGTTTGGGAACCTTTGACAATTTTTGCAACCTCTGCATGATGAGGGTAGTCTCTCGTAAAATTCTCTTCGTCACAAATGAGACAAGGATAACGAGGTTTGCATTTCTCATCAGTTGGTTCCGCTTTTTCTGGTTTCTCCTTTGAATTCTTATCTGTTTTATTTTTCTTCTTCCCTTTCTTCTTACCGCCAGATTTTTATTTGGCTGTAGATTACTCTACAACATGAATATCGGGGAATCTGGCAAGGTTATGATAGGAGAAGAATTCTTGGAAGACTTCTTCTTACTTTTGATATTAACCGTACCAATCATACCATCAGTGGCATGAGACCCTGAAGGAGCTGCAGCGATTTGATTTTGCTTGGGAAGATCGGGGATTTTCTTGTGTAACGTACCTGAATGAGTATAAACTAAGTCAAGGTAATGTGCTTGAGCAATTACTTGCTCCTCAGTAACGACTCCGGCCTTAGCTACATCCTCAGTGATCTTGGGTAGTAAAGATTTTACAAACCATTCGGCTAAGATCTGATCCGGGATAAAAACTTTCACTAAACGCCGTCGACGTCTCCATTCATGAATGTGATCTAAAATGTAAGTGGACGTTGACTGCTTTAACGAAGTTAATAATTCCTTGCCATTGTCATACCTGACTGGTAACTAAAAATGAGTTAGAAACGAAGTAGCTAACTGACTAAAATTATAAAAAGTGGCTCGTGATAACTCAATGTACCACTTGGCCGCAAGACCAATTAGAGTGCGCTAGAAAAGTCTTAAACAGATTGAATCATCTGAAATGGAATTAGACGCACACTAGAGGTGATAAGTCATCACATGGTTCGACGGGTCCTCTCCTGGCTTACCTTCAAACTTAGGAATATCACTAGGAAACTTATTCGGCATTGGTGGCCAAAACAGAAGATAGTTAATTGGATCGTTCGTAAGGCATGACAAGTTAGGCAAGTCCAAAGTTCCGATAAATGGTAACTGATGATTAGGGTCCCTAAAACTCTGGGTCGTCAGACCAGCCCCAAGAGGAGGATATCCAGGATAACTAGGAATTGGAATTGCATTTGGGATATTATATTGTCCTGGAAAACCAAGATTAACCAGACCATACTAGGGTTGTTGAGGTTTTTGATATGTATACCCAGGGTACGGTTGATACTGATAGACTGATTGCTACATAGCAAGACCGAATTGGTACTATCCTTAGTAGGATTGTTGAATAAATTGAGGTTGACTGGTGACAACCGTACTTAAACCAGATTGTCCTACATGCATCTGAACCGAAGTGTGGACCATGGGTCCAGACTGAGGTAAAGATGTCTGAGGAGTAGATACAGGGACAGTAGAAATCAGAGCTATCGATACTCCAGAATTAGGTGGGGTATATGAAACAGATGTTGTAGTAGTTGTAGCAGTCGTTTGATGTGGAGTACGAGGCGTACTAGGCCCAGACTGAGAAACTACAAAAGGTGCAAAAGTTTGAATAGTAGACTGGACAGGTTGTTGGGGTGAACTAGAAACCAAGGGTTGTCTAGTTTGAGATGACAACTGTACATTCGGTTGCAAGACCTGTTGGGATTGAGATGGATCCCACACTACATTCATTCCGGGGTATGGACCCATAACAGGTTGAGAATATTGAAGACCATAACCAGGCTGAGGGTAGGGTTGATAATTCAACGGTACATTTCCAGATCCTTGAACATATGATTGACTGGAAGGTGGTTGGTAACCTTGGGTTGGTTACTAACCTTGGGGTTGATAACCCTGAGGCACGTACTGATACTGGGGTTGACCTTGAGGTACATATTGATACTGGGGTTGACCTTGAGGTACATATTGATAATGGGGTTGACCTTGAGGTACACATTGAGTCCGGGGTTGACCTTGAGGAACGTACTATCCCGTAGGTATGTACTGTCCTTGAGGATGCCCCCCAGGTGCAAACTGGGTACCTTGAGGTTGTCCACCAGGCGATACTTGAGGATTTTGAGGCTACTCCCCAGGCGGTGACTAGCCACCTTGAGGTTGAGGATTGGGAATAGTACCCGACATCATGAGAATATCTTCTACACTCAACGACTTAGTACCATTATGTCCAGTTAATAACCCCTGTTTAATAGGTTGAGGAGATGCTCCCGAAAAAGTACCAGAAAGTGACTGATACCCAGCAGGAACAGAAGGACCGTCGTACAAAAAGGCTTCTAGAGATTGATAAAACATGGATGACTGTATTGACATATTTAATGGAGGATAGTAACCCCTAGCTGTTGGGTGATAAGAAATACGAGGTGGTGAAAAACTTAGTCCCGTGTTTTCCAAAAAATTAGTCAATGGAAGATACCAAGCGCTGCTCCTAGGTGGACTGTAAAAGATTGATTCACGCTCCCTAAGCTCTATAACAGGTTGATTTTCAAGGATAGGGATGCCTTCTTTTTCTTCCAGAATAGCAAGTTCTTCAATAGCTATTAGTCCAGAAGGAAGATTTTGGGTAATTATTCTTTCTACCCTAGGTGAACTAGGACCACTAGAAGCTGGAGAGGGAAACCCTGATGTTGGAGTAGCAGCAATGTCAGATTCAGGTTCGGATATTTCAAGTTCTTCACCTATATCACTAGTAGATGAAACACTACCAATAACTTTGGAAATAGACACAGACTGTTGATTATAATCTGCTACTAAATCTTGAAAATCAGGATGTACCACCAAAGAAGACTCTCCTTCTTCAGGTGACCCAACTCTACTATCTCTAGGAGTTACCAGGGCCCGTAGCCCTTCAGGCTAGCTTGGTGAAAACTCAGGAGGTTGGCCCCGAAGTCTACGGGACTTCCGCGGTAATTCAGCCGCGGTTAAAAAATTTTAACTACTTCACACGAAAACAAGGTAAAATCTCAATGAAAACCACCTAAAGCCTCTAAAGAATCAAACAAATTGAATCACACTCCTAAATAATCTAGGAGATCAAACCACACACAAATAGTAACTTTCCGTACTGAAAACACTAGTTAATGATGAAATCCAACGTCGCAAAGTTCAATGCAGAAATAGTGGTATGAATATGGTCACTATGGTTACCAACGGAAACAAATATACCTGGGAGAATAGTCTACGATCCGATACGCACGCAAGGGCAGAGTAGCAAGCTCAATCCCCTTGAAGGCTCCTTGACATAATCCAAGGTTTACCAACAAGTGACCCTAGGCTCCTCGACAATGGTTAATCCAAGGTTTACAGTTTTTAATACGTGAATATCTGGCATCGTTCCCAATGAGGAAGGATTGATTCCCACACTGGTTCGGACATGATCTCGTGCTTCTCCTTTAAGAGGATCTTTCCCAGAGCATAGATGCAACAATTGGATTTCTCTCCTACCACAAGATATAGCTACTTGTTTGTTTTACTATCTTGGAGAGTTAATTACTCCCTACTCCAAGTCACTAGCCTAAGCTATGTTGGTGTAATAGACCCCTAGAAATAAAAAGATTACTAGATTGATTTTACTTTAAGCGTTATTTTTATTGGTTTTTGATTAAGTCAAGAGGTGCGGAGATGAAACTCGTGGTGTGAAGACTCGACTTGAAATCACTAAAAGAAAATGCACCTAATATGATTAAGCAATCTTTTCCCTTCAATGAACTTCTAGCTAGGAAAGAGTTTGAGAATGCAAATGCTTGTAAACACAAATCTCTCTTAACAAACAAATTAAAAGAAGAGTTTTTTTCTTTTCCAATGCACTCAAACCGAGACAACTAATTATATTCACAATAATTTCCCTTTTCTTTCAAACGTTCAAAGACTACAAAAACAAACTTTTTCAAAAGAGATTTTTTTTATTTTTTATAAAACACTCAAAACTATGGATAAAGCAAATCTTGAGATCTATAAACTATAAAAAAAACTATTTGAAGTAAAAGCTTACAAGATGTCTTTTTCAAGGATTTTTTACTTGGCGATAAGCAAACCGAGGACTAACTTGTCCAGAATCACAAATCAGTCAAAAAACAAGCAATTTTTGTTTTCTTTTGGAAAAATGAAATCCAAACTTTTAACACAAGCTTTTTCGAAGTTTCGCAGAGAGAAAACACAAGATGGATTCCTCAACAAAGGTAGATTTTGCAAATGGTCAAACTCATAAGAGGGCCAGCAAAAACCAAGGTGATCTGAGGCTTCTACAGCTTCTAAGCTCTGAGCTACTACAAGACCAAAATGAAAATCAAGACCAGTGACCAAAACTTCTAGGAATTTCACCTAAAACCCTAACACCAATGGAATTAACCCAAGGAAAGTTCTTAACAAGTCACATGTAGGTCTGGGCAGGGGATAACAACATTTAAACAAAAACTAAACTGACTGAAAGAGAAAATCTTAAGTTTTCAAAATTTTAGTAGGGTCTGCAGGCCCATAGTTTACACAGGTGCATGCACGCTCTGTGTGAAAAGCAAACATGCGTATAAGTACGCACTGTGTTACGAGCACAGGGTGCGGGCTTCTCCTAAAGTCATGAAAACCAAAACTAACCCTAGATCTACTAAATCCACCCAATTCCACACACAACAAGCCAAAAACATAAACAAAAACACACTTTCTCAGGTCAAAGTCAAAACAAGAAAAACAATCAAGTCCCCAGTGGAGTCGCCATTTTGTCACACAGAATGAGTCGAGGTTGCAGACAAGATCAACCTTCCTAGTATATAAAGATATCTAGTGACAAGCAAGCCAATCAAAAACTATCTTTCTCTAAATATGCAATTAAAAACAAAGGCAAACAAGTGTTTTAGGCCTACCTTGGGTCCAATGCAATTTTGTGGAAGCCTCGCTCCCTCGCTCCAAATGAGCTTCCTTGAAGTGTAATTCTGCAAACACAAACAAGCAAACAAATTAAATAGCACCTGAAAAGCCAATGTCATAAAGCATATCCATCATAATGATCAAGGAATTTATCAAACAAACCAGATAAGACAATTCGTTGAGAAAAATGAATCTGATTGTATTAATTCAAATCAAAGAATAACTTTACAACCTGTGCCTTGATGTTGTATAAGCTCCTCCTAGGGTCCGACAAGAAGTCTCCTCTACTTTCACAAGTTTCACTCACTTCCCAATGAAGCCAAAAGGTATGTGATCTCTCCTCTCAAGCTTATTAGGAAGTCCCAATTCCACCAGCATTTACCCTCAAAAATGTTCAGCTTCTAACCCCCCCAGCAACTAACCCAATGCCTTAATTTATAGTGCAATGGAGGGAAGCTACTAGGTCCTTCTTCAAAGGGATATAGCCCTCCTTCAAAGGGATAGCTCCTCTTATCAAGGGATTAGTTCCTTCTCTTTTGGTATGCATGAACCATCTTGGAGCGAACAATCCACGTCAAAATTCCTTCTAGAATCATCTAGAATTAACCCAAAGTGAGTTTTTTAGAATAAACTTGCGCCTTTTTGACTTTCACAGCGGTACGCACCCACCCCTTTATAGACAGAGCATGAAGATACGCAGGTAACATGAACAAAGGGTGCGGACCCGCAGGTAAAAGTGAGATAAAGTGCGGAACCAGAGCTTTATTGATTTTCAATGTCTTTTTCTCATTTTCAAAGCTTGACATGAAGCGTTGAGGTCTGAGACTTGCTTAGGAGGACAGTATAAGTGATGATAGACCCATACTGACTGCAAATAGTCATGGTGACGATATTTTTGTGTAACATAGCCATTTCAACCTTAGGCTCTGTCACAACCTCAATGGAATACATAACTCCAGGGGTGGAGGCCCTAATTCAACAATGCTCCAAGTCTATTGCCTCCACCACATATCCAACCAAAATTCCTACACTCTGCTCCACCCAAGCAACCCTAAATGCCTGCCTAGCCAAATCTGAACCCGAACAATAGGCAGGCTCAGGAAGTATACAGTGGAGAGACATCATATCCATCTTATGTTGTGGAAATCTAGGAGATTAACCTGAGATCTGGGAGGGTTCTCCCAGATAACCAACCTACCCCTCCATCTAGGGAGGTTGAGGAAGAAAGAGAGGAAAGCAACCTTAAAGTAAATCCACCCTTTCCTAATAGATTAGCCCAACCACTCCAGCCTACTCCAGAAGAGACTAAACTTCTGGGAGAATTGAAAAATCTATGTGTAAAGATCCCCCTTCTCCAGGTAATAAAATATGTTTCCATTTACAATAAGTTGATTAAGGAGAAATTCTTCAAGCATCTAGGGAGACGAAAAAGGGATGCCCCTATCATTAATGTCATTGGGTAGCTATTAGACTTAATGTTGGGAGAGGTAATATGTGCAAAATATTTGGACCCTGGAAGCCTTGTAGTACATGTGCACATCAATGGTACCATTGTCCCACACACTCTAATCGATCTTGGAGTTGCCATTAATGTGATGACCAAGGACACCATGTTCAAGCTCAACCTCCAAGGGTCATTGAGGAAGACCACAACAGTTCTACAACTTGGAGACCACTCCACAGTAACCCCTAAGGGAATTTTGGAAAATGTGATGGTCCCCATTGAATCCTAGGAGTACCCTGTAGATTTCCTAGTTCTCCAACCTAAGGCTAATCTTATTGGTTATCCTCTCATCCTTGGGAGGCCATGGTTGGCCACAACTGATGCTTACATTAGCTGCAAAGCTAGGAATATGACCATCAAGAATGGGTATATGTCCAAGCAGTTAGTCCTATACTCTCCTGCTCAACCTTCTCTAGAGCATGATTTACCTTTATGGTTGGAGGAGGAGGAAGAAGATGAAGTTTATTCCGCCCAACTTTATGCTTTGGAAGCAATCATGGGAGGAGGAAAACAAGATGAGGATGACTTGATTGAACACCTGCTCCAAATTCAAACTCCTTGTTCATTACCTTTAGAAGAAGCAGTAAAGGAAACCTAGAACAATCATCCAATTGACTTATGCTTGGCCGATTCTAACCCACTCCATGTCAAAACCATATAATTCAACCCAAAGGGAACCTTGAAAATCAATCCATCTCTTTTTGTTATTGAAGAGGAGAAGTTATGCAACATGTTAAAGGAAAATCTAGAAGCCTTCACTTGGAGTTACAAGGAAATCAAGGGAGTACACCCCTCAGTATGTACTCACCACATATACATCAAAGAATTTTGCAAGCTAGTCTGACAACCACAAAGGAGGATGAATCCAACTCTTAAAGATATATTCAAAGAATAAATGCAAACCTGCTAGATGCAAGATTCATTTACCCTATCTCCGACAGTGAGTGGGTCTCATCTTTGGGGTTAGTTCCCAAGAAAAATGGTAAGTGGATGATTTTTGTCGATTACAGGGAGTCGAACAAACCCACAAAGAAGGATCATTTTCCTCTACCCTTCATTGACCAAGTGTTAGACGGCCTGGCAAGGAAAAGGTTTTTCTCTTTCCTAGACGGATTCAGTGGGTAACACCAAATCCAGATCTGCCAAGAAGACCAGGATAAGACCACATTCACCAATCCTTGGGGTACTTTTTCCTATAGGGTCCTTCCTTTTGGCCTATGCAATGCTCCTGCCACTTTCCAGAGAGAAGTCTTGAGTAATTTCATCGAATTAGTCTGTGATGTAGTGGAAATTTATATGGATGATTTTACACCTTATGGCTATGATTTTCAAGAATCCCTGTCTAACCTAGGCAAAGTACTGCACAAATGAATTGAAATGAACCTATCTCTCAGTCTTCAAAAATGTAAATTATTAATTACTGTAGCGAGCATGCTAGGTCATTCAATATCTCAGGAAGGACTGCAAGTGGACCCAAACAAAATAGCCATCATCCAAAGGGTCCCACCTCCTCAAAAGCAAAGAGATGTCAGAAGTTTCTTAGGGTTACTTGGATACTACCAAAGGTTCATAAAGGACTTCAGCAAGTTGGCCTCTCATTTATTTGGTTTTTTGGCCTAAGATTCTGAGTTTATATGGTCAAAAATTTGTCAAGAGGCCTTATACATTCTAAAGGATAAGTTAACCACTACACCAATTCTCTGAGGCCCAAAATGAGCCCTCCCATTTCATATTCATGTTGATTCCTCACACAAAGCCATAGGAGCAGCCCTAGGTCAGGTAGAGGAAAATCTTCCTTATGCTATCTATTTTATTAGTAAGAACTTGTCAAAGGCTGAGCTAAAAATGATACAGTGACTGAAAAGGAACTCCAAGTTGTTGTGCATTCATTAAAAAAATTCAGGCATTACATTACAGGTTATCAAACATTTGTGCATGTTGCAATCAAATATTTAATGAACAGACCAGATGTGAATGATCAAATTATAATATGGTTACTTTTATTGCAGTAGTTTGATCCAACCATTGTTGATAAGCCTGGTGAGGAAAATGTTGTTGCAAACTTTTTATCTAGGGTAAATGTGCCTGCAGGTGAAGAAGGAATGGTGGACGACCAGTTACCAGATGAGCACTTGTTTTCTATTTCAATTCTCTCTCCATTTTTTGTTGATATAGCAAACTATTTGGTATCAGCATAGTTCCTACCAAACTTGCCCTCCAAAGAAAAGAGAAAGATAGTCAAGAAAAGCACCCCTTTCACTTGGATTGTGGGCAATATTTCCAAACTTGGCACAAATCAAATCTTAAGAAGGTGTGTCAGGGAAGAGGAAGTCTTTGACATCTTTTTGAACTATCATGATGGGCCTTGTGGAGGTCACCTTGCAGCAAAGAGGACAACATTAAAAGTGTTAAAAGCAGGCTATTATTCACCCACTCTTCATCAGGATGTGAAAAAGTACGCTAGTCAGTGTCATTAGTGCCAGAGGATGAGAAGGCCTACTCCAAGAGATGAAATTCCTCTACAACATCAAGTGACTTTCGAGCCATTTGACACGTGGGGCATGGACTTCATTGGGCCTTTAACCCTCTTTAAAGAAAAAACAGTACATTATTATGTGCATTGATTATTTGACTAAGTGGACTGAAATTAAGGCAATTAAGGCCGCAATAGAAGGGAAGGTGGTTGAGTTCCTAAGGGAGAATGTATTCTACAAATTTGGGCACCCTAGAGAGTTGGTCACAAACCAAGGTAGCCATTTTACCTCCAACTTGATTGAAGACCTACTCATCCATCACAAGATCAAGCATAGGACCTCCACTCCCTATCATCCGCAAGTTAATGTGCAAGTGGAGGTGACTAAGAGAGCATTGGAGGGCATCTTAACCAAGGTGGTGAGTAGGAGTAGGAAGGGTTGGGCAGAAAGACTAGTTGAGGCCACCTAGGCCTATAATACCACACGGAATACCACCATTGGATTCACACCCTATGAGCTAGTCTATCAGAAAAAGGCCTTGGTGTCCATTAAGTTTGATTATAACACATTAACGATGGTAGCCCAACTAGATTTGGATATCAGCAGTGCACAAAAAGAGATATTGTTCCAATTGAATGGCTTGGATGAATTCAAAATACAAGACCTCCTACATAGGTATTTCAACTTCAAAGGAAGATCTGGGATGATAAAAATATTAAGGAGAAGTAATTTCAGGAAGGTGATTGGGCATTGTTATATGATTCTAGGTATAAAGACTTCAAGGGCAAGTTAAGGAAAAGATGGCTCGGACCATATGTTGTGGAAATATGCCATGATAATGGTTCAGTGAAAATCAGAACTATAGATGAAGAAGTAATTACTTTCCTTGTTAATGGGAACCGATTAAAAATGTACAAGAGACCTTTATCAAAACAAGAGTTCATTGATAATATCAATAAAACAGTGATGATGGTGGAGCAAGTTCTAGCTCCTCCCTCATCAAATCATTGAGAAAATAAAAGGAAAAAGAATAAGGACTCAGGTGAAAACCTCCATGAGGCGCCTGAGTCCCATATTTGGGTTGAAAACTTCTTGAGGAAGCCCAATGATGAGAAAAAAAAAGAGAAAAAAATAACAAAAAGAAAAGAGAATATGAAGATCCCTAGATGAAAACCTTCCTTGTGGCACCCAAGGCAAACAACTAGGGTGAAAACCTCTCTGAGGTAGCCTAGTTGTTTTTCAAATATTTTGTCATGAAATTTCCATTTGCAGGTGGGCAAGAAAGACAGTCAAGGAGCAAAAGAGGATTCCAAGGAGATCCCTCTCTCTGACATATTCATCTTCTCCACTCCTTACCATGCATCCCTCCATCATTTTTTTCATTTTTACACTCCATTGCTTCGATTTATGCAAAGACTGTGTTTTCTACAGGATCCCCTATATTCCTACAAGATCCCCTAAAAACCTATAGGATGATCCTCTAGAAATTACAGTGACCCGAACATCCTTTAGGAAGCAATCCGAAGGAACATTATGGATTTGTTAGGTCCATAAAATTGAACCTATGCATGATCTAGCACCTCACCTCATCCACCATCATCATCCCTGCACTCACCATTCAAAAAAAAAAAAAATCAATTTCAACAGTTTCTGCCAGTCTTAGGAAAGAAAGGGAAACAAAGAGGAGTAAGAGCATTACTTGAGTATCATTTTCTCTCCACACTTCTACTCCTTCTTTCCATCCATGTGACTATCCTCACAGCCCCAGTAAGCAAAATGATTAAATAATTCTGAGTGAGAACAGCTACAAGACATCATGTAGGAAATCCTGTAGCAGCCTATCCCACAGAATGCCAATCACACCAGCAACAAGTCTTCACTAGGATGATCCAGGAGCTCCATAGCAGTAGCATCAAATATTCAGCCACATATACCTGCAAAAGCAAAGAAACCATTAGCAAACAGTAATAGGAGGAAGAATAATGGCATGCAACAAATATACAATGCATCACCACTAGTCTTCGACAACTGTAGCATAGCATTGAAACCACAAGTAAGTATCCCGCTCGCTCACTCATATGCACCATGTAGTCAAAAATTGTAAGGGTTACGAGATAGTTGGTCTATAAGTGGAAAGGTGGCCAGTTAACTTGGCCACCTTCATTCAGTTAGCGCATGCACAACCGGGTGTCCTCTCACACATGGCTATAGTTAACTCAAAGTCAGAGAAGGAGTAGGACAAAAAGTGGTTAAACTACAGATCTACAAGGTGGGAGCTAATTACGAGGAGTCGGAAATGATGAGATGGTAGTGGGGACCAATGGTCCAAAAATGGCAATATACCTTTGCTTCGAGCACACCACCCTGCCCCGAATCACCGTAAGAGGAAATGAAACATCGTTCCCATGAATTCATGCATTTCATCTCCTCGAAACTCCCTCACTCAAGTCGCTCTCATAACCTAGGCTACCCACTGGAAGCAAATGTCCATTGTTCTGCACAGGAATTCCTACAAGATACTGTCTACAGGATACACAAAGACTGTGTACATGATTGGCAAAGAAGAGTTTAGAACGGATATCTCGGGAATTGGCCATTGCAACCAGTCTAAAGAGGTAGGCTCTAAAATTTCATCCACCTTTGCAAGTAAATGAACCAGGGATACTCTAAATTTGAGTGAATTTAGAAACTATGTGAAGTGAACTAAATACACAGTCAACTGTATTTTTCTCTTGCATTTGAAAAATTGTGTCAACCCTCTCATTTTCTCCTCAAGTTTCACCAACAAGATGATAGGAGGGTTTAATAGGAGAGAGCCCACAAACACTATGAGAATCCAACAACACCCCCAGGTGCTTGAAATCTTTACAAGACATCTGGATGGGATTTTTTGAAAAATTTAGAGGGAATGATGATGAAGTGGCTCAAGAATTTTCTCTCTCTCTCTCACTCCACACAGCAGAATCCATGCCACTGTTGTAGTAAGGGGCCTCACTATAGATCTCACCCTAGAGCTCATCAACAGGGTCACCACACTTTCCCTAGGAATCCCATGGAGAAAAGAAGACAAAGGATACATCCAGGTGGCAAAAAGAAAATTCTTTTTAGAAGGTGAAGAATCCACTGAGGAAAAAAACAGAGTAAGGAGGGAAAGTCTTCCATACCTTGGAGTGAGGTAGGCTACCAACTCATCAAATATATCTGATGTGAAAATATATATAGTGGTGTCTATGGCTATCATTTTAGGATCCTTAAGGAATTAAGATTTGGAGTAGAAACACCACCTCACCAAAGACTCAACATACTATATTTCTTAGTGCAATCACTCATAGACTCAAACATCAAAGTGAAGGAGGGGAATTCCAAACAATTGGATCATCATGGGTTGATTAGGATCCAAATTGAAGATTCCCTCCAAAACCTCATAGCCCTTATAACATGGTCCGTTTTTAGAGACTTGCCAGTAGAGGATGACATCAAAGCCCTCAAAGACGAGGTAAAACAGGAAGAGGAAGATACAGAGAAAGATAAGGATGAGATGGAGGAAGAAGGAGCTGACATAGAGGAACATGATGAAGCTAAATAAGAAAAGGAAGAAGTTAAGGAATATGATGAAGAAATAGAGGAGGGAATTAAGGAGGAAACTGATATAGATGATGAAGATCCACAAGACGAAGAAGACAAGAAAAAAAGAGAGGAAGAATGAAATAAAACAAAGGGTAAATAACACAAGAAGGATTCACCTAGGGTGTCTCAAGAGGCCACTGAGAGAGAGGCAGTAGCTGCCCTCATTGCTCTCAATACCCCAATCAAGAAAAAAGGAAAAAGGCAGAGGGAGACCCCACTATATTTCAGAACAAGAAAGAGCACAAGAATAAGACAGGGGAAGCCACAAACATCAACAAAAATTCCTATTGAGATTGAATATTCCCCTACACAAAAAGTCAAAATGCCTTCCCCCAAGTGCCCTATCACCTATGTAAGGAGGCATACTACTAGATCAACTTCCTCAAAGGGTTAGGCAATCCTAGAAGATCCACTGCAAAATCTATAGGAAGAAAAAACAGTCCTATAGGATACTCTGTTGAATCTACAGGAGGCACAAAAATTGGAAAGAAAGGTAGGGAAGTAGAAAGAAGCTGAAGAGGAGGACCCAGAGACAAAGGAACCCAACTCGTAACCTAACCTAGACTCCTATTACCAGTTTATTGAAGGAGGCAAGGTAATACCTCAAAAATTTGCCATCACACTGTTCTTCGAGCTTGAGAATGAGAGGGCCAAAACCCACCGATGGATGCATAACACCAAATCAAAGGGGGTGGAAGACATTGGGAACATGGAGGAAAAACTCAAAGAAATGGGCAAAGAGCTAAGTGGCTTAAGGGACAGAGAAGCTATAATGAGAAATCAACTTGAGACGGAAAATGCATGGCTGTGGAGACAGCTGTAGGAAAGAGAGAACCAACTAGCATGTATGGCCAACCTCTAGTTGGAGGCAATCCAGTGTAGGATGCCAGCTAAATCCTATGCTCTCTAAGTCAAATAACAATAGCTACAGTTTTAGGTTAAGGCACTAGCACAGAGGGGAACCATTCCATTTTAGGACTACAGGCAGTTTATTGATCTTTGTGATCAAAGTACACTAGAGGATAGGGCCAAAATGGCTGACCTTTACTTGCACAACATGGCCCTCACAGACATGAATGTTTGGGACCCTAATGCCAAGCTAGGAGATCTAAAATTAATGACTGTGGCATCATGGATGAACCTGAGGAGTCAAGAGCTACAAAGATGAAAAGGATAATGGCCAGAGAGAAGAGTGAACCTCTTTTTATTAGAGTCGAACAATCAAATCCCATGGCGCTCATCAGTACCCATAATTTGATTGCAAATGATCCTCTACTGGCACCTAGATATCTTTCTGCCCAAGAGCAAGCAATTTCACATTTTGAGGACATGTTTATGCTGCTAGGATATGATATTATACATGCTTGCCTAAGGAGATGGAACACATTGTCATACAGCTTAAAGGTAAGAGAATATCACTCCCCTCAAAGGTTGAGAGAGGCACTAAACAGGACACCTATGTAAAAGCAATCTATGCAAAGGTTGAAGGTCAATTGGATAGGCCTAAAATTCAGTCCACCAATACTCTTAGGGATGCTAGAAGGGAGAAACAAAGAAGAAGAAAAGAGGTTATGGGAAGAAGTAGAAAAGAAAGCAAGATTCTATGAACAAGAAGAGGGGACCACAACAGAGGCATGGGATGTTAGAGAAGCTACCAAAGCCATGAAGGATATGGATAATGACTAATTTGCTTAGAGGATGAGAAACACTTTTAGTAGCGGGGTGAAGATGAGCCTCATGATTAGGTAATTATATGGGCCTTAATTCACCTCCTAGCTTAGTCAAACCAACTATTCTCATAACTTATTGCATACTTTTGATTATATTTTGTTTATGAGATGAGTTAGAGTTGGATATTTTGCTTTGCGGTCTAATGTGCATTTAATGTAGGATTAAAGGATAAAAGCAAGGAATTTTGGAAAATACCAAGGTAAAAACTCGAATGGGACAAGGGAGAGGGATTATAGGAAGTAAATCCTCCTCATTTACTACCCATCCATTTGAATATTACTCCATCAACTCGGAGTGCAAACAACCAAATCATGAGGACTAGAAGGCAGCTAAGCAAGTGAAAGACAAAGCACTAGTTTATCTCGAGTTTGGGAGCCGAGCCTCATAATTTTAAGGAACTTGTTGGAGACTTCACATGTATACGTAGAGAGGCCTAGGACCTCAATAGGATTCAGATTTTTTATTGTAAAACTCTACTATATTTTCGAGTTGCAAGACTTGTGACAGTTTTTTATGTGATCCATTGTTTTGGTAATAAGAATGAGTTTTGTTTTGAGCCAGTACTAAGTTAACTTAGAGCGCTGAAGCTCTTGGGTTAGGGCCTAACGCTAGTAGCCAAGGATCCTTTTTATTGTACATGTATGCTAGTATAGATTCATAGCTTAATTGTTCATTTTCTTAGTAGATGCATTTCCATTATAGCGTTATAGACTAGATTGGTTGTGTGATATTTTGCTTCTAGTTGTGCCTTCTTTCAAGTAGAGGGATAGCAAGGAGAAAAAGGATCACCACAAGGTTGGCAGTAGGTATCTCATCCTCACTTCCTCCCTCTGGCACCATGACTTGAGGAAGGGACCCTTCAGCAACCCCAAAAACATAGATTTCTAGTTCTTGTATGAGCTTTGGATTTTCTTGTCTTTGATTCAGTATTTGGTTCATGTTGCAAGGCAGATTTCATTTTCATATTTTTCCATATCCATTTCTGCAATAATATCTCACTCATGCTTTCATTCCCTTCAACAACTTTCTTCATGCATAATATAGGCAATTGATTCATGCTTTTCTAGTTTATGAAAATGTATCTTGTTGCATAGTTCTTGGAAGACACACATGTCTTAAGAAAAGGAGGTACTTCAAGAGCGGACCAAGACTTCATCACTAGTAGACACCTTCCACTTCATCCACCTTATCCATCTCTTGTTTCACCATCACCCTCACTATTTTTCTTCCTTTCTCATTGAAATTCCCCTAGATACATTGAGCGAATCTTGCCATCTCTTATCTTGGATATTGACTCCTGAGTGCTCCGAGGCCTTATAACACCCCATTCCACTCATCACACACATTTCCCAAGCTTCCCAACACCTCCAAAACCTCACAATTAGCTCTCGGTTGTATCCTATAGGTTTCCTATAATTCCTACATGATCATCCTGTAGGTTTCTAGTACATCCTATAGGTTTTCCTGAAACGACCTATTTTGAGGCCGAATTGATGGGAAACCTCTCGAAAGTCATAAAAAGAATCATAGGACCCCTCCACACCATCTAAACACTTCATAAACCTTCTATCCCTCCTCAAACACCTTCCATACACCTGTCACATCCACAAGAACAATTAGGTTGCATACTTGATTTTGCCTAAAAAAAAAGTGAAAAAAGAATTAGTTTAGTTTTTTTCTTGCACAGTAGTATGGTTTGATGCTTTTTACCTCTACAACTTAGATAGTAGCATTTGTTTATTGTTGATTTAGCCATTCTTCTTAGTATAGCTTCTTAAATGATTAATTAGGGTATTGTGTGATTTATCATTACATGTTTTTTTCATTACTGCAGTAGAGTAGCTCTCTTAGAGTAGATTTTCCCTTCATCCATCAAAGAATCAAGCTTCTTCTGACTCTATAGATGTTTAGATTGGAACCCCAGTGGTCTCTCGCCAACTAAACAATGACAACAAGTAGAAAAATCATTTTTACTTGTGCATATAGTATTGTCACCTACAAGTTTGTACGAATCCCGGGTTGATAAGTAAAGTTGGTAACCCAGGAGTTGCAGCATCCTTGTTGCAATATTGGTGCTCATCACTCTCCCTCTCAACTACTCTTCTCATCTATGGAACAAGAATCACTTTAAAATAATGGAACCCATTTTTCCTCTTACTGGCTTGGTTACAACACAACTTGATAGCTTACTAGTGATTAGTTTTGACCCCTTCAAATCTTAACTAGAGTTAAAATATGGAATATTTTAGAGTGTTCCTCATGATGATCATGTGGCTATCCCATTTTCCATAAATAATGGGGGATAATGTGGTATCCTCTCAAATTATGGTGGCCAAAATAGGAAGGTAAACTTCTAAATGGTATAACTTTTTCATACATACTCGTATTGAAGTGATTCTTGTACCATTGGAAAGGTATATATGTGTAGAATAGGGAAAAACGAATTTCACTAAAGTGGTAATATTTTACCCCCAAAAAATGATATTTTATGCCCAAAAATTCTCCTCAAAAGTTTCAAACCCCAATTTTCCAAATTGGGTATCGCCGATAAAAATGGCCTTATGAATTAATTCCTTTACCTTTTCAACTTTGAAAGCATCAAAATGGATGTAAAACAATATAATGATCCAATATAGGTGATTATAACTCTAGAGGGAATGCCATATAAGATCTCAAACTCTCTTATTTATTCCCTTGCATCTTTAGTATGATACCACCTCAAACCATGAGCATGGGGTCGATAGCCACTAATGCCCCAAGAAAAGGAGGTGGCTCATCAAGTGAGTACCTTGGGAAAATGCACGTTGACAGGACCTCCCATGAGACTAAATTCTAGTTTAGGATAATTCCAAGGACAATTTCCATAAATATAGTATCATACCCAAGGGATATGGCCAAAATATAGCATAATGGTTTAGTGGTACACTGCACAATTATTTGAATGATGAAACATTTTAGTTGGATCAAGGTTAACATAGATTTATTAGGAATTGTTTGCTATGGTTTTTACTTCATTGTTGCCTTATTGGGGCCTGAACCAGGTTCAGAAGTGATTTAGCCAAACAAATCCCGAAACTACCAGCCCTTTCGGCAATAGTCCGTGGTGCGAGGACTGAGGTATCACCCAAGGTATTATGGGAGGGTGCTAGAACCAGGTTTCCGCACCCTGGGGATGTCTTGATGAAGTTTGTGAACCGATCATGCATGCTTGCATTGCTCCGCGCAGCCGTCTATCCTTCGCAACTCGTGTGACTGCTTATGCGTAGCTCTGTAATGAGCGCAAAGAGAAGCTGTCTAGATCCTTGACTATGCATTTATTATAGATCTTAACTTAATTATGTAGGCCCAATATTCTCATTAATCATTCAACATTTATAACCAGTGTGCACAATCATAAACTATAAAGAGATTCATAAATATCACAGAAGCAAATAACACATAGTATTTCAGAATAAACTTATCTTTTATTAATCCTATGTTTAGATACAATCCCAACTCTACCCTGTGCACTCAGCTACAGGGGTCCATGCACATAGCTGCAAACTCTACCAGGCCTTTGCGCACTAAGCTACAGAGCCTCTTCCTACTACTACAACCCAAGACTCGGACTTATAGACTCAAAGCTAATTTAGCATCCAAAACCCATATTACTTATTGGGGGATTTGCTGCCCAACAGGCCCCCAACACAATCATCATGACTCATCCCAGGTCACTCAGCTGGTGCGTTGATCTTTGCGCGGAGTTCATCGAGAAACCTCTATGCTTTTCTTACATCCGCAGCACATTCTTCCATTGTCCACTATACTAGTTGTGCGCATATCTCTGAGGTGTCGTTGTCAGGTGCAATTCCTTACCTAAGTGTATATATGCCCTACATCTATGCCAGCTTTCCCTCGATCTTGGCAATGACCATGAATGCTTCCTTGAGCCAAGGCTAGATGCGTGCTTTAAGCATTGCTTCTTTCTAATGTGCAGAGTCCACCTGTTCCTTTAGAGCCTGAACCTCCCTCACCTTGGCCAGTCGCTGAGTAAGGGTGACCATCTGCGCAGTCCCCCAAACATTGTCATAGGCCTACTACAACTCTCGTGCTTCTGTCTCTAAACGCTGTAGGATTGGGTCTTCCTGTAATGAAGTGAGGGTGAAGAGTGACTGATCTAACAAGCCCATGCAATCCTGTATGGTGCGCTCTATTGCTTCCAACCTCGATTGAATGGTACAGTGTCGCTGCTCTCTAACTTTCGAGGTTGTAAAGGGTTGTCCCTTTAGCCGCAACTCTATGATCTGTAGGTTGAGGTCCAGCTAGATCCTCGTTGCTTCCTCCTCTGCCTCTTGGAATCCACTGGCCAATTTGTGGATTCGTATCCTTACTGGTAAGTCTATTGCAATTTCTAGCTTGGGGACATGGCGACATGCTTCCTCAATGATTTGTTCCAACTACTGAGTCTGTGCTACTATTTCATCATGTTGGAAGCTCAGTTTCTCGATGTTGATTCATTGTTCACTGAGCATATGTACTGCGCATCCTTCCCTAGTGCGGAGCTCTATCATTGCTCCATCCTGCAGTTGGTATAATATCTCTCCTGAAAGGGCAGCCAAGTTTAGGCCAAGTCGCTTAACCTAGCCTATCATGGCCCTGTCCTCTGTGTTTTCTGCTGTTAGTGCTCCTTCAGGCAGCATGATGGTATTATCCATTTTGGCCCGCATCAACTACTCGGTTGTTGATGTACCCGTAGCCCCATACACGGCTATCGTTCCCTGTTGTGGGGGCAACATCTGAAGTTCCTGGAGTTGTTCCCTAAGCACCCTAAACACATTCTGCTGCTCTGTCATTGCTTCCTGGAGTGCCTCCCTGGTGACTTCACGAACTATGTTGCCGATGTCATATAGGTCACCTTCGATCAGTGTAATAGGCTCCCTATCCAACTTGGAAGCCTTGGCCTTCTTCCGTGGCCCTGCTTGTTCCGTCTCGTGTGACCATTTCAATTATGTAGAGGTGTTGGTTGGGTCCATGCCTTGCATCGTATCATCTATCCCATGTCCTGTGGTCAGGTCTGAGCCTCATTCCTCCGACGCCATGTTGGCCCCTGCTGCTGTTGTTTTTTGAGCAACCTTGGTTTGCTCCGCGGTGGCCTTCGTAGGAAACCTTGACCTCCTCTGCGAGCTGATCGTTCTGTTTCTATTGTGCCAGCATCTTGGCAGCATCCTTTTGTCTTTGTATTTCTGCCTCATCACACACTGTTAGATTTGGTGCATGCCATTCCAGTGGCCATAAGTCAAGCACCATGAAAAAAGCATCATCTATTGCAATGAAGGGGAGTGTGGTCCACTTCTGCTCCGAATCCTTCTGTGCACATTATGCATATTTGCTTTAAAATATACAAATCTTTGCATATTGTCATATACCGAGGGGGATAGGTGCGACCGTTCATTGATCCACATCTGTACGCTTACCTCCATCACTACCCAAAAGATCTTGGTTTTGCAGATTCATGTGGCATCCTTCGTCGCTCATATCGACGGGTATTTTGCTGCCTCTAGCCAATCCTAGTCCAAGGGAGTAAACTGACTATCCTCCGACAATTCCCCTACAAATAACAAGATGGATAAGAGAAATCATGTGTAGTGGAAGGTCTTACCCTACTCTTGAGCCTCCTTGCAATTCATCAGGAACTCTTCGCAAAGGAACTGTGCCTAGTTGAACCGTACCCCTTCTGCGCATTGCTCGGCCAGCGTGATGACCATTGTTGGTACCTCATTTCCATGGCATTTTATCATCACTTTTCTTGCCAGCAACTAGGTAGCAACTCGGACCCCTTTGTCTTGAATGTTAGTAATAACATAACCTGTCTTCTTTTTCTCAAACTTATATTTCCTTTTCATAGCCTCCGCAATTGCCAAGTCTGCATTTGTGCCAACTACTTCTGCGGGGTCCCTTCCCATATAGGGAAACTGTGAAATCCTATGAATAAGCTCCGTCATGATGGGAATGGGCTCCTCCAGCCATAAGTACCCATCGTGAACCAGGCAAAGAAATTGCCTGATGAAAAATTTCATGATTGGTGCTCGTTGAAAGTTTGGAATCGATAGGAGGTGGAGTAGCCCAGCCTCCTCCACCCCGTGCAGCCATTTCCATGGTTGTGGTGCTATAACTGCCCCCTCCTTGCTTTGTTTCATCAGTTGGCTAGTTTCCAAATGTTGGCTTGTTGGGGCCTGACCCAGGTTCTAAAGAGTTATTAGCCAAACAAATCCCACACTACCGGCCCTTTCGGCAATAGTCCGCAGAGCACGGACTGAAGTCTCACCTAAGGTAGTATGGGAGGGTACTGGAACCAAGTTTCTACAACCTTGGGATGTCTTGATGTGGTCTAGATGGGTCACAAACCAATCTGCGCCCTCGCACCACTCTGCACTGCTTGTTAGGCTTCGGCATAGATCCAAGCTGTTGTGTTTTATTATTAATGAGTTTATTATAGATTTGATCTCCTTCCTATAGTCTTTAAGCAAGAATTTAAAAATAATAACCAGTGCACGCAATCATGAACAAGCATAAATTCAGAACATAAGCTAACAGATATATTCACGATAAAACACACAATTGATTCATAAACACTTATCTTTATTTATCTTCTGTCAAGACAACCAGATCCGCTCTGTGCACTCAACTGTAGGAGTTCATACACACAGCTGTAGACTCTACGAGGCCTCTATGCACACATATGCAGAGCCTCTATCTATCTACTAACACCCTCTACTCGGACTTACAGACACAGAGAGAATATTACCTTCATAAACCCATAACATTCAAGATCAAAACCCAAAAGCTTCACCTCTAACCTTATAGCCTTGCTCTATTTATACATTCCCATGGTTCATGGACCATGGGCAAGCCGACTCACTTTCTATTTTCTTACATTATTTTTGGGCAGACAACCCTTTGACTTGACTCTCTACAATTCGCACTTTGCGGAGCCTTTACCATATTATTACCAAAATTGTGGCCTTTGAGCCCCAAAACCGTTATGCGGGGCCTCCGCTACCTAATGGACCCTCAACACAATCATCGTGACTCATCCCAAGTCACTCGGCTTGTGCAACAATCTTCACATGAAGGTCATTCAGAAACTTTTGTGCTTCGCTTACACTTGCAACAAAATCTTCCGTCATCTATTGTACCCGTTCTTTAAAACTGCTTCCTTCTGCTGAGCAGCATCAACTTGGGGCTTGAGAACCCGAGCCTCCCGCATTTTGGCCAATCACTGTGTGATGGCAACCGTTTGTGCAGTCCCTCGAACTTTGTCATAAGCCTATTGTAACTCCCACGGTTCTATCTCTACATGTTGTAGTGTTGGGTCTTCCTAGAGGGATGTGAGCATAAGGAGGGACTAATCCCACAATCCCGAGCAATCTTGGACAGCGCGCTTTATCACTTCCAATCCTGTATGAATTTCACTGTGGCACTACTCTCGAACTTTGGGGGGTGTGTGTGGTTGTGCCTTCAATCTTAGCTTCATAATTTCTAGATTTAAGTCCCACTGAGCTTTCGCAGCCTCCTCTTGGGCCATACAGAATCCTATGGCCATGTGATGAATCTTGTCAACTATTGGAAGTTTCGCTGGGGCAGCCAACTCTGGTACCTTGCTGCAGGCCTCCGCCATGGCCTATTCCATTTCCTAGTTGTGTGTGAGCAAGTCATTGTGTTGTACTAACCTACTCCAGATTTTCCTTGTGCTCCATTAAGATTTGGAGCGCGCGGCCTTCCCTAGAACGGAGCTCGGCAGTTACCCCATCCTGCAGTTGGTATAGGGTTTCTCTAGGAAGGGCAGCCAAATTCAACCCCCAACTTTGCATGTCACCTTCGGCTTTTACTAGGACAGTGCCTATTGGCAACATTAAAGTGTTCATTGTGTGGGTGTGCACCATCTGTTTGGTTGCAGCTGTGTCATCTGCTAGGTTTGGTATCATCCCTCCTAGTGGTCGCACCTATAATTCTTGCAGCTACGCTTTGAGCTCCCCCAACATAGTTACTTGCTCTATCATCAGCTCCTCCAATGCACCTTTAGTGAAATTACACACTGGTTCATGGCTGTCAAGAAACTCTTTCTCCAATGTCTTTGCTATCTTTGTCTTTTTTGCATGTATGTGGCGACTCCTTGAGGTACAACCTCTTAGCTTGGGTTGATTTTGTGGTAAGGTCCATGCATTCCTATGTCTTTGTTTCCCTCTGCATGTTCTACTCTGAGGACATTTACTAATCTTCCCTGATCTCTGGGGTGACTACTTCCTTGGTCGCCTCCTGTTGCGAAGCTTCCTTTTGTCCCTGACGTGTCCTTTCCACCATTTTAGTGAGTCGCATCTAGATTTCCTTCTTTTGCTACTGTGCTGCCATCCTTTCTAATGCGGCCATGTCCAGGGCACACCACTCCAGAGGCCATGCCGCCATTACCTCATAAATTTCATTACTTGTTGCAATGAACGGAAGCTTTACCCATGTTTGTTGTGGATCCTTCTGTGCCCGGATATATAGGTCATGCATGTCCACCTTGAACTCGACTGTGCTTTGCAAATTGTTGTATACTGTCGGGGATAATCGTAGTATGCGAGCGATCCATGTCTGGATACTCTCCTCAATGAATATCCAAAATGCCTTGATCTCACGAACTCTCCTGGCGTCCTTTGTAGCCCAGAGTGAGTTATATTGCACTCCTTCAGGTAGGTTCTTCTCAATGTTGGGAAACTGGCTACCCTGCAGTAGTTCTCCTACAACCAGAAAGATTGATAGTAGTAACCATGCATAATGGAAAGTCTTACCTTTCTCCTATGCTTCCTTACAATTTGTCAAAAATTCGTCTTATAGAAATTGCGCCCAGTTGAACTGAACCCCTTCTACCCACTGCTCTACAAGCGCAATGATAGGGGTTGGCACCTCATCTGCATGGCATTTCCTCATGAGTTTACTGGCTAGTAGCTGGGTGTTTACTAGTTTTTACTAGCTCAAATCTCAAATATCGCAGTGTCATCCAAGGTTTTTTATAGGAATGCATGAATTTTAATGTAACCCTTCCCTCCACTTCCAATTCATTCATAGCTTCTTGTCGGTAGATCTCTTCATATCTAGATCGGAACTCCTGTCTTAATGAACCACTTCTCACTCCTCTCTGTCGTAACTCAAACTTCTTGTCATGAATAGTGGCGTTAACGATCACCTCCTAACCTTCCCACGTGGCAACACAACCCCTTCAGCGCAGCCGCAATATTGCTGACCGAATGGCCCTGCACAAAACCTTCTTTCCATGCCAGCCTCCCGCAGACTTGTTTATAGTCATGCACCTTTTTTCAACTGCTTGGGGCACTGAGACTGTTCTTTCCACAACTAGTTAGGTGGTCGCACCCCAGGTGCAAGATTTTAGCTTTCCTGCGAGCCCAGGCTGCAGGCACCTTTTGACTGCCTTCATATCCATTATCCCCTCGTGTTCTGTTGTATATGGTACACTCCTCCATTGGTGCTGTCATAGCCATGATAGCAGGGTCATCACTCATTCTAGTATCGAGGTAGACCTAGCCAGGCCTGGTTCCCTTATTTGTAGATTTGCACGGCCCACTCGTGAGATGCCACTTTTCATTTTGCTGATTCCTTTCCCCAACATCATGCTTTTACTTCTCAGCCACGCCCATTCTTCATTGATTTCGCGAAGCTTGCTGCTACCGCACCCATTCTTGGTTCCCTCTTATCTTATCGTTGATAAGATCACCTTTGCCACCCTCCTTTTACTGATGGTCTTATAGGCCCCTTGAACCCCTAGAATTTGCAGATTCCCATCAGGTCATCTTATCAGGCGGACATTGTTCATGCTCCCCCCTGCTTTCCTGCTAGCTTATCGCAAATGGCTGGCGGAATGCATTGCTATGGTGAATTTAGATTTTTGGTTCTTAGTCAGTTAGGCAATTGCACAACATACACCTTCACCCTATGTCGTCGATGGACGGCCACCCCGTTTTGTCCTCCAAACTGTATGCGTGCCTGCCTTCTACATTTGCACCACTTTCTCCTAGTGTTTTGGCATGTTCTCAACCCCTATGCAGTTGTTGCACACAACACTCCCATTTGTCCACCCTACTGCTTTTGTTCCAGGCTTGCCTTTTCATAGCGATCTACAGGTTCCTCCGCTTCCATTGCACCCACATTTGTTGGCAGCTCCCTTGCTTCTATCGTTACACAACATAGTGATCTAACCATCATATTACAATTTAGCATTGTTACCTCATGCAATCGGTTCTGCCATCGCTCAATCTCTTCATTTGAGTCTGACGTGCAGGTGTCACGTTCCCATGAGATTCTCTTGTCTACTGTCAAATTCACACAATCCTAATCTTGTGTTGTGATCTGGTAGATACAATCCAGCTCGTCGTCATTGTCCTCATCGTGCACAGGCTTAGTGTAATGCACCCTTTCAACTGGGTCTAGTGAAACAACTACGTGGAGAGAATTTTTCTCAAATATCATTTTTAATCTCTTTAGGTTGATCACTCCATTCATATCCATGGTCCAGTCTATCCCTAACAATGCACCCACATCTGTTGGCAGCTCCCTTGATTCTATCGTTACACAGCGTAGTGATCTAACAATCATATTACAATTTAGCATTGTTACCTCATGCAATCGGTTCTGCCATCGCTCAATCTCTTCATTTGAGGCTGACGTGAAAGAAATGTCATGTTCCCATGAGATTCTCTTGTCTAATGTCGGATTCACCTGATCCTAATCTTGTGTTGTGATCTGGTAGATACAATCCAGTTCATCGTCACTGTCCTCATCGCGCACAGGCTTAGTGTAGCGCACCCCTTCAACTGGGTCCAATGAAACTACTATGCGAAGAGACTTTTTCTCAAATATCATTTTTAATATCTTTAGGTTGATCACTCCATTCATATCCATGGTCCAGTCTATCCCTAACAATGTAGGATATGGGTTACTGTCACCCACAATTTCTATTACCTCAAAATTTGATTGTGTGCTTGCACCTTCGATGTCTACTATAACTCCTTGCAGTCTCCCCATGGGCAAGATCTTATGTTGGTTCGCTATCCATAATTGGATAGGAGACCATTCTAGTGCAGGCATGCCCATGTGCTCCCAGGTTTGTTTAGGTAGCACATTCTCATCTGACCCCAAGTCCAAAATGACCTGATCCATCTCATAGTCACCAATCTGGGCAGTTAACCACATTTCCCGCCCAGTGCACAAAGCATGCTTGCCTAGTTTCAAGACCATACGTGGTTCACCCGACCCTATGCACCTAGTTATCAACTCTTGCAATCCCTTAACTACTTTAGTATCCCATAGTAGCTTCATGCATGTCTCTAAAAAGGTAGTTAGCATAGAAGTGTCTAGTTCCTGCTCAGTTTGATCCTTGCTACCGGAAGTAGAAGCCTCTGCAAAGCTCTTCTTAGCTTCCATAAATGTTTCCTTCACGCATTCCAAATCAAACTTAGGTTGCTTTTAGGGGCCTTGCAAACCCATGTATCCTCCTCAGGTTGCTTCCCCTGATCTTCTCCTATAGTTGCACCACTTCCAAGGACCATGTTCACGTTAGGGTCTTCTTTGTGTAGTTCAGCCTTCATCATTTGGACATTTTGAGTGGGAGTAGAATGAAGCACCCCTTTTTCACACATTTGTGGAATTAGTGTTGGGTAATCTACCACTTCATGATCAAATTGGTAATAGTACGGGAAACATGTTCTGGTCGAGTTTGTACAATCACCCGCGTAGTGCCTAGGCCCTCCACAATTGTAGCAAATTAATTGTCCACGCCCTTGTCCATGTCACATTCCTCCTTCTCCCCATCCGTGTCCCTGGAATCCACTGCATGCTATAGCTACAGCTGGATCCTGACCTCGTGCCTCAATCTGCATCTTGTAAGTAGCTGTCTGATCCATCAGCAACTCATAACTTCGGAAATTTCATTCATCATGGCCCATTGATCTACGAAAATTGCAAAATAGTTGTTGGGGCGGTTGTATAAGTCTCTACAATAGATGATAGTTATTCATAGTGTGCTTTCCTCCCACCTGATAGATCACGCACCAAAGTGTGGGCGTCACGCTTGGCGCCATTTGTGCCTCTGGTTGCAATGGAATTGTTCCCCCCTGCCAAATAATTCACGAATATCAAACAATGATCCTTATCATGGCCCTGGCCTTTACATTTTATGCACCAAACCTCTTTTCATGCCTCTAACCAAGGCGCCTTATCTTGTTTCAAACTTTGCACTTCTAAGCATAGGTTTTGTAGTTGCATGTGTATTTGTTGAATTCTCAACCCCAGATCCTGTATTGGTCTTTCATGCAACCTCATCGCTATCTCTAATGCTTCAGCTTGGGTTGAGATCTTTTGATGTGACAACACCATCCACAGATGTGGTGTCAAAGATGCCACAAACCATGCATGGTATTGTGCATCTATCAACGTCATGTTAGCCTCACTAATCGTACTCTTCAATATCTCATCCAAATCCCATGGGGTTTCTCCTGGTAGCATCATGATTTCTTTAAACCCAATGATCGATTGCATCTCCGATTTTGGCCGGCTAAATTCTTTGTTCAATGCATCCTGGATCTTCGCTATTCCAGCATTTAGATGATCACCAAAGTGTTTGATATACCAAGTCAGCGTGTGATCTAGCAATGCACTCACCAAGGTAGCCCTTTTAATGTTATCATACGTAACCTCCGTGCACTTCCGATACGACCCTTACTACAAACCAAAACTATTATGGGTCTTCGCTTCCTACTCCTTTGAATACATGCAACTTGATCGCGCTCGCCATGTTAAACTTTCGGTTTACGCGTGGGTGTGCTAAGGCAAACTCCAAACTCGTACCGCTTCTGATCCAACCAATCTTCAATCTCTTTCTTTGTAGGGTTCCAAAATTTCAACATCAGACATCCCTTAGGCAAATCCCAGTCCCGGGAATGGAACCATTTGTTGGATTGTTGGGGCCTGACCCAGGTTCGGAAGAGTTGTTAGCTAAACAAATCCCACACTACCAGCCCTTTCGGCAATAGTCTGCAGAGCGCGGACTGAATTCTAACCTGAGGTAGCAGGGGAGGGTGCTGGAGCTAGGTTTCTGCACCCTTGGGATGTCTTGATGTGGTCTGGATCGGTCACAAACCAATCTGCAACCTCGTGCCACTCTGCACTGCTTGTCAAGCTTCCGCGTAGATCCGATCTGTTGCATTTTATTATTAACGAATTTATTATAGATCTGATCTCCTTCCTATAGTCTTGAAGCAAGCATTTAACAATACTAACTAGTGCATGCAATCATGAATAAGCATAAATTTAGAACATAAGCTAACAGATATATTCATGATAAAACACGCAATTGATTCAAAAACTCTTATCTTTATTTATCTTCTGTCAATATAACCAGATCCACCCTGCGCACTCAACTGCAAGGGTTCATGCACATAGCTACAGACTCTACCAGGCCTTTATGCACACAGCTACAAAGCCTCTATCTATCTACTAACACCCTCCACTCAGACTTACAGATGCAAAGAGAATATTGCCTTCATAAACCCATAACATTCAAGATCAAAACTCAAAAACTTCACCTCTAACCTTTGAGCCTTGCTCTATTCATACTTTCCCATGGTCTACAGACCATGGGCAGGACGACTCACTTTCTATTTTCTTACATTATTTTCAGGCGGACAACCCTTTGACTTGATTCTTTACAATTCACGTTTTGTGCACTTTGCGGAGTCTTTACCATACTATTACCAAAATTGTTGGTTTTGAGCCACAAATCCATTACATGGGGCCTCCGCTACCCAACACCAAATGAGGGAACTTTTCGCTATCTGCAAGGTCCCATTCTTCAAACTTCATCATGGGTACGTGGCCCATAGCCAAACCTTCAAACAAAATTCCATTGGGGAGAACGGGGTTTTGAGTGTGCTTTTAACGGCATCCAAATCTTTAGGCACTTTTACCCTCCCTTTCCGCAGAGGGACATACTCGGGCAGCTTTGCTGTGGTGCGTACTAGCTAGATGTCTTCCTCCACTTCTACCTCTGGTTCAATCTCTTCTACGAATGCCTAGAAATCCTCCTCCTCATCATCGCTTTCAATATTAACTGTTTTGCCCTTCTCTTCCATAGACAAATTACCAAACCACGGGTTTCGTAGAGACATACGGACCAGTCCGGCTCCCTCTGGGTCCTTTTTAGGCCTTGGCATTTGGGGTGATTTTGGAATTTCTGATGCATCCCCCACTGGTGACATAGTGCTCGGTGCGACTTCCTTGGCTGTCAACATCACTCTGCTTAGAAGGTCCTACGTCTCTTTCGGCAATGCTTCAAACATTGAACTTGCTTTCAAAGCCTCTAAAGCTATAAAGTCCATATGCAATAACTGAATTCTCAAGTTGCCAAGGGTTGTTTAGTGGATGACCATCTAGGATTTATAGGCCTACCAAAATTCAAATTCGACCATTCCCTCCTCCTTTGGCTCAATAATGCCATATTGGTGGCAGATCGTTTCAAATCCAGTCCTGACTCCATGTCTTAATTTCCCATCTCCCGCTCCTTGTTGTCTTAAATGGGATATCTTATCATGAACAGTGATCCCAATGGTTTCTTCCCAGTCTACCTACATGACAGCATTTCCCTTCATGCGTGGGTGTGACCTTTGGGACCGACTGACCCTCCGCGTAGTCCTCCTATCACGCCGCTTCCATACAAACTCTTTTATAGTTCCACGCTCTCTTCCAACTACATGGAGAACTGAGACTGTGCTTCCTATAGATAGTCAAGTGGTCACACCCATTAGGCCCCTCGTGCCTTCGATATCAACTGTTAGCCCTTGCAATCTCCCCATGGGAAAAATGTTCTGTTGATTTGCCATTCGTAATTGAATAGGGGACCACTGTAACACAGGCCTACCCATACCTTCCCATGTCTACCTTGGTAACACATTCACATCTGAACCTAGGTCTAGGATTACCTGATCCATTTCATATTCGCCAATCTATGTCATTAATCTCATTTCCCTCCTAGTGCGTAATGTACGCTTTCCTCGTTTCCGGACTATGCGCGGTTCCCCTGATCCTGCGCACCTAGTGATCAACTCCTATAGTCCTTTAACTGCCTTATTGTCGTGTAGCAGTTTCATGCATGTCTCTAAAAAGGTATTAAGCATAGAATGATCCATTCTTGGCTCTAGTGGATCTTTACTACCTAAAGTAGAGGCCTCCACAAAGCTCTTCTTCACTTCCATAAATGTCTCCTTTGCATGTTCTAAGTCAAACTCAAGTTCCTTTCTATGAGCGTTGCGAACCCATGTATCTTCATTGGGTTGCTTCCCATTATCCTCCCCTGTGGTTGCGCCACTTCTGAGCACCATATTCACATTTGGGTCTTCTTCACATGGTTCAAACCTCATCATTTGAATATTTTGAGTCAGACTAGGCTGAACTACTCATTTCTCACTCATCTATGCAATCAACGTATGACAATCTATTGCTTCATGATCGAACTAAGCATAGTATGAACAAGATACTTTTGTTAGGTTGGTACAATCACGAGTGTAGTTCCCTGGTCCTCTGCAATTGTAACAGATTAATTGTTCGTGGCCAATTCCTAGCCCCATTCCTCCTCATCCTCGACCTCGGCCGTGAAATCCAGCGCATGCTATCCTCGCGACTACGTCAAGGCCTCGCATTTTTGTCTACATTCTATAGGCTGGGGTCCACTCCATCATCAATTCGTAGTTGTGACAAGTACGCTCGTCATGGCCCACCGACCTACAGAAATTAAAAAACAGCTTCTGCGGAGTCTGTGTATATTTTTCAACATATGATAATTATTTGTCGTGTGTTTTCCTCCTATTTGACAAATTGTGCACCATAATTTGGGGGTTGTACTCAGCCCTGTGTGTGCTTCTGGTCTCAATGGCATCAGCCCCCCTCTAGCCAAGTAGTTCACGAATACTGGACAATGATCCTTGTCATGGCCCTAGCCTTTGCATTTTATACACAGCGCTTCCTCGCACACCTCTGACCGTGGTGCCCTATCCTGCTTCAAGCTTTACATCTCCAAGCATAGATTGTGTAGTTGCGCGTGGATTTGCTAGACTCCCAACCCCAGAAATTGTATCAGCTTTTCATGCAACCTCATCACCATTTCCAATGCTTCAACTTGGGTCGAAAGCTTCTGCTGTGACAATGTCATCCTCAGGTGTGGTGTCGAAGATGCCACAAACTATGCATGGTGTTGCGCATCCGTTAGCGTCATATTAGCCTCACCTATCGCACTCTTCAACCGCTAATCTAGATCCCAGGGGGTCTCGCCATGAAGCATTGAGATTTCTTTAAATCCAATGATTGACAATGTCTCTAATTTTGGCTGACTAAATTCTCTGTTCAGTGCATTCTATATCTCCACTAATCCTACATTTGGGTGATCATTAGAGTGCTTGATAGACCATGTCAACGTGCGATCCTGAAGCATGCTCACCAATGTAGCTTTCTTAATGTGGTCATCTATGACCCCTTGTGCTTCCCACGCTTCTCTTACCATGCACCAGAACTGATCCAGATTCTCATTTCCTACTCCTCTAAATACGAGTAGCTTGATCACGCTCGCCATGCTAAACTGCGGTTTTGGTGGAGGTGGGGTAGGTGAAGATGGAGGTGGAGTAGGTGAAGCGGGCGATGGTGTAAGTGGAGGAGATAACTGCGGAATGCACTACCTTATCAAACTTACTGCAGTTCTCAAAGAAACCTTAGCGAGATCTTCCTCACTCTCGTGCAAAGGTGAAATTAAGGGACTATTTCCTAATCCCTCGGTACCTTTGTAGATCTTTCCACTCTGTGTTGTTCCAAACATTAATGTATTTGTATAACCCACTTCTCACATAATAGCATCTTAATCTAAGTATTCAATTATTTATTGTACTTACCTTGCAGTCCCTTGAGAAAGCGTCATTCTGCTTCGTTGTAGCTCACGGTCGTGTCTATCGCAAACTCAGTGATAAATCCCCCTATTATCTGGTTGAGCCAATGGTCCATAGATCACACAATCTTATCTTCTGATGCCTCTAGTCTGTGCACTAATTTTGGAGTCCACACTATTGGATGATCAGGCTTATACCTTCCCTAGCTATTGGCTAACCTCGCGATCCAATCATACAGCTCTGATGGAAAGGATGCAAAGAAAATATCGTGGATTTGTGTATACACATAGTGATCCAACCACCTTTTCTCAGATAGTTTCAGAGTTCTGTTTTCCTGTGTCACGAACTCGTGAATCTTCTGATCCAACCACTCCTCAATTTCCTTCTTCATATGATTCCAGTGTTCCAACATCAAACATCGCTTAGGAAAATCCCATTCCTAGCAACGGAACCATTTGTTGGCTTATTGAGGCCTGACCGAGGTTCAGAAGTGATTTAGCCAAACAAATCCTGAAGCTACCAGCCCTTTCGGCAACAGTCCACAGTACACGGACTGAGGTCTCACCTGAGGTAGTTTGGGAGGGTGCTAGAACTAAATTTCCACACCCTATGGATGTCTTGATGAAGTCTGGGAAGTTCGAAAACTGATCCTGTGCACTTGCGCTACTCCGCGCAGTCGTCTATCCTTTGCAACTTGTGTGACTGCTTCAGCGTAGCTCTATAAAAAGCACCAAGAGGAGTTGTCTAGATCGTTGACTATGCATTTATTATAGTTCTTAACTTAATTTTGTGGGCCCAATATTCTCATTAATCATTTAACATTTATAACCAGTGTATGCAATCATAAACTGTAAAGAGATGCATAAACATCACAGAAGCAAATAACACATAGTATTTCAAAATCAACTTATCTTTTATTAATCCTCTGTTCAGATTAAATCCCAACTCTGCCTTGTGCACTCAGCTGCAGGTGTCCGCACATAGAGCTGCAGACTCTACCAGGCCTCTATGCCCTCAGCTGCAGAGACTCTTCCTACTACTACAACCCAAGACTCAGACTTATAGACTCAAAGCTAATTAAGCATCCAAAACCCATATTACTTCTCCAAGCTAAGACTAGGACTTCCTTTACACTTAGAGCCTCACTCTATTTATACAATCCCATGGTCCGTGGACCATGGGTAGGCCGAAACATTATATATTAAATTACATTATTTTAGGGTGGAAAACCCTAGATTCTCGTGCTTTGCGCCCTCATTTTGCAGGGTCTTTACATTACATTGACCGAAACTCGAGCTTTAAACCCCAAAACATGTTATGGGGGGGATCTGCTGCCCAACATTCATCCATCTCCACTTATGTCTCCAAAGTAGTTACAAATCATGTTGTTGAAGCATAAAGAGAAAAAAATATTAGTTTGATCACTGTTTAAGGGTAGAGTGTGGTGAGCCCTGGTATTGCACCAAGAGTGTTGCAACTTCCAGAGGCTCTTAAAATTTAATTTATCAACCTAGGGTTTCATAGAAACTTAGAGGTGATAGTGACATACACATAGTAGATGCATCATCTTACTCATGCCACCCTCAACTAGGTCACTTGATCAACAAGGTTCCATATCATTCCTCTATTGAATTGAAAGGAGACTAATAACTGAAATCATAATGTAAAGCCTAGTCCTAGTGTAGAGAATGTAAATTATTTTCAAGTTAGAAATGAATGTTGTCAACTTGTAAATGTTATGAAATAATCCAAACCTTATTCTAATTTGTAGGAAGGAAACTGTAGTCAATCATATAACTATTAGGGTTGAGTGAAAACATAATATTATTCTACCATTTCATAATTCAAATTCATGAATTGACCATCTAATTTACACTTGCAGAGTAAATAAATTTCCAATTGCTAAATTGGGAAATGAAAGAACTAATTCTATCCGATCTTGTAGGAAAGGAAAAGGAGTGAAGGGATTGGTCTAGAAGGCATTGTTTGTCATGGAATCCAAGTTGAGGACTCACTACTCCTAAACTAAGCTAGGCTATCATTGCAGGTCAAAACAAGCTCAAAACAGGCTGTTATAGGTGTGCTACAGGATGTTGTTACAAGATTCCCATACTGCTACAGGATGTTCTGAAATGCTAAAGAAGTTGGCTGAGAGATTTTGGAGGGTAAGAATGGTGATATGGAGTGTTGGAATGGTGTATGAAAGTTGGGGGAAGTGTATGGAAGGTCATCAACACCCTTAGCCAAGACCAACATGTCCAAAAGGCTAGATTTGAGCTAAGATGGTTTCTCACGGCAACCAAAAAATAGAGATCTAGAACATGGGTTGGCATGCATCAAAAGAGAGTAGAAAGGTCCTAGATGGAGTTGGTGAAAGGTTCCCCTAGCTGCAGATCCAACAGCCCTACAATGAAACATGCACATATTTTTCTTTTCATTTGCAAATCATTACAAGACAAGGTGGAAAAGATGAGTTGAATTTGGAAAAACCATCAAACTAATGCTAAGCACTTGATCTATGAAATGAACTCCTCTCTAAGCTACAACAATCATGAGATGCAAAATAACAATTGTAAATCTTTCCAAGAAATCATACACAACTATCTAACTAATGCTAAAACTTGATCTATGTTATGAAGAGGAAGTCACAATCTGTTTTTGGGTTGTGATTGTGGGGTCCTTTAATCATGATCCCATGAGGGAGATAAGATAGGGGTCACTACCACAGGATTTTTCATGGATTTTATTCTACTGAACTACAATAACTAATTTACCCAATAAGTTGAAGGAAACATGCATAAGCAACAACTTAATCAATCTTATAAGGTAAAAGAAACATGAATAAACTTCAACAATTAATCAACATTCTAGACGAAAAGTATAGATACAAGCAAGGAACTTATGCTACTAGGGTTGGGCCCTAACACAAGAGCTTCAGCCCTCTGAGTCAAATCATTGTTGGAGCAAAATAGAACTTTGCATTATCTTTCCAAAACTGTCAAATACATCATCAAAATAAAAGTAAAATGTGCTTCAGCTCAATGGCCTCTTGGCTACAATAAAACTTTGAATCCTAATGAGATCCTTAGCTTATTTATTTATAAAAAAATGGGGCTACCAATAGCTCCCTAGAAAATAGTTATATTTGACTCCCTAACTTGAGAATAGGTGAATCTAACTCTACTTTGACTTGCACTAGCTCAGCTTCCAATGAACTCAGCCTACTTGTTTGTCGATGCAACCAAGATGATGAGAGATAGAGTAGGGATCTTCAACTAGTTGGAGGAGTTAAGGAGGTAGAAAACCTCCTAGAATCTCTCTTTATTGTTTACTATGAGTTCTTGCACTCAAATCAGCACAAAATTGCTCCAAGTCCTACATTTAACACACACTAGGACACAAGACATAGCAACACATATTTTACTCTCACACTAAGCATAATATAATGAAATTTGTAGATAAATGTGATAAAAAAAGATAATTTAATAAGTTGGAGGTTGGCATTGTGACCCATATAATATACCTATTGATGAGCCTCATCATCACCCCCTATTGAAATTGTTGCTCATCCTTTGAGAAACCTAGTCATCTATGTCTGTGTCCTTCATGGCCCTGGTGCCCTCTCTGATATCCCAAGGTTCTACAGATGGTGTTCCTTCGTGAGGATAGAAGTTTTCATTTATCTCTATGTCTGCCCACTGCTTCCTTTCCTCTTCTTCATTCTTTCATTATTTTAAACCTAACAAAAAAGGTGGATTGAGCTTAATTCAAATCCAGTTGATCTTCAATCTTTGCATGGCGCTTTTCTACAATGGTGATCTATCCAATGCATTTATCCACCTTTCAAGAGAGTGATCCCTGATATGGAGACTATGTGGAAGGGTATTCCATCTTCTCTAATATTCTTGTTAGCTCTTTGTCCCAAACATCCTGAGAGTGTCCTCAAAGTGGTAGATGGTTTGCTCTTGGGTGGCAAGGCATCTAGGTGCTAGCTTAGCATCATTGGAAATGATGTTGTGAGTGTTGATTATAGCCATGGAATTTATCTGATCTACCCTGACATAGAGGGATTCTTTTACTTCTTTTACCAATACTTCTGCTCACCTCCTTAGCTCTGGCCTCCTCATGACTCATCCAAGATGCAAGAGCCATTAGCTGCAAGTCTCTCAACTTTTCATTGGGATCCTAAACATTCCTGTCAGTTACAGTGAGATTTTGTGGGTAGAACTCAGATAATTTGGTTGTGTCTTCTATGCTACTTTTGTCACACAACTTAGTGAACTGCTTCTAGTCCTGAAATGGCATGGATCCATGTTGTTCTAATGCCTTGATCTGGAACTACATCCATTGTTCTTTGAGGAAAAGTCTATAGGACTTGGATGGCAGTCTGCACTGTAGTGCCTCCATGGAGAGGCTTGCCATTATGGCCAATTGGGTTTCCTTCTCTTTCAATTTCTTCCTCAACCATCTATTTTTTGCCTGCAGATGTGTTATAATTATGTACTCTCTATCCCTTAACTCACTTAACTCCTTTCCCATTTCTAGGAGCTTTTCTTCCATAAGGCCCACATCTTCCATGTTCTTGGATTTGGAAATTTGCATCCATCTATGTGTCCTTCCTCTTTTTGCTTCAAGTTCAAAGAAGAGAGGGACTACAAATTTCTGTGGGATCACTTTGCCTCCTTCAATGAACTTATAATAGGAGCTGAAATTGAGTTTTGGACTAGGCTCATGTAGCTCTAGAAGATCCTTTTCAAATATTCTTGGAGAAGCTACCCCCTCCTGTAACTGTTATGTTTCCTCTTTCCCTTTTTTCTTCCCCTTCTACTCTTCCTGTAGCAATTTCTGCTCTTCCTGTAGCACTGCCTGTGTTTCCTGTAGCTTCTATTTTTATTTTTGTTGGAGTGTGGTAGGTGCCTTGGGTTGCTTAGAGGAGGTTGATCTAGTAACAAGCCTTATTGCATAGGTTATGGAAGTCTTTGAGATGGATTCAAGAGAGGTGACCTCATCAACTTTCCTTTCAATGGGTTTTAGATCCTCTCTTTTACTTGGTGATTCTTCAATTGTAATAGGAGTCTTTGTGGGAGTTTGAGGCTTTACTTGTTTAATTCTGGTTCTTTTCCTTATTTTTAAGTAGAGGTGAGTTTTCCTTTGTCTTCTCTCCTTAGTTTTGACTGGAGTGTTCAAGGAAGCTAGGGCAACAACTACCTCCTTTTCAGTGGGTCCAGGAGACAAACTTTTCTGCTCTAGGGATACCTCCTCTTCTCTAGGTGCAGTGTTTTTATCAAGGCTTGGTTCTTCCTATTGTTCCTCTTCTTCTTCTTCATTTTTTTTCTTTCTGAACTTATTTCTCTTTCTATGGTTCTTCCTTAGTTTTCTTTACCTCTGCCTCTTCTTCCTCTTCTTCTTCTCCTTCAGCACCAGAGGTTGGGGTCTCACCAAGTGTAAGGACTTGAGTGTCAAGGAAGGCTTCGTTGCCCATATCCCTGACTGTGGACTAGAGGATAGGAACCCTTAATTTATTCAATTCATCTTCCATTATTAGTTTGATGAGGCCATGGTGGCCTAAGTGTTGTTGCTTTCCCTCTCTCATCTTCTATCTCATGTCCATGATGGACTATTGGAGGAAATAAGGCACACTGAGTATTTGGAGTATGGGAAATATTGCTTGAAATCTCAGTTCATGGAGCAGTCTAAACTAGTAGCCATAGACTACACTCAGTCTTCCTTCACAAGAGATGAACTTAATGATATGGTAGGCACCTCATCCTAGGGATAGGGTAGGCTCTCTCTTTTGACTCCATTTTTATCTTCTATAGACTTCTCATCATCAGTGAAGAAATTCTTCATGGCAATGGCACTACTAGACTTGTATTATTTTCTCCATTGGGCCCCTAAGGGAAGGATTTTCACCCTCCTAATCAGCTCAGGACTGATAGTAATGGATAATCCCCTCACCACGGTGGTGGCAATGGATCTTGTCTGAGAGTTTAGGGCCATGTTAAATTTATAAGTGATATTATCATCATATCCCTTTAGCATCTCAAAGAAACCTAACCATTGATGTCATCTAAAAATGTCTACTACAGCAAGTTGAAGGTGAATTAAATCCCCATCCCATCTTCTTTTCTAATTTCAACTAGGTGTAGGAGGGTTTCTTCCTATGAGAGGCTCTGATATGAATGCAACGAGAACATAGGGTTGGAATATCTAATTGATGATAATTATGTATATACCCTCTACTTTATAGCCAAAAAACCTCTTTTAATCCACAAGATGACTGATATTACTAAGACAATTCAAGGTGCACCAGCATCTAAATGATGGATAGAAGAATGAGAGAGGCCACTTACTTTTCACCATAAGGCCTGGTATAATGATAATTGGAGACCAAATCAACCTAGGTAGCGTTGTTGCATCCATGGAGGCTTCATATAGCAATTTTTTGTGCTTCCTGTAGCTTCCTGTAGGAATGACAGAGTAGGGTTCGACTCTGCTCGATAGCTTCCTAGGATCATACTTACCTTAACTAATTTTCAAATGAGCGAAGATGCAAGAGAATTTAAGATTTGGTATGTTATATGTTATTTTTGGCTAGGGCTCGGAGCATTGTGATGACTTGGTAGGAGTACGAGTTTTCCTCATTTGGACCATTTCATTCTCTCATCCCTCATAATCAATACCTACTCCCTCTTAACACATATTGACTAATGTGACACTCCCACGTTGCATGATGACTGATAAATCACTTCTCGTTCACTAACTGAGGGTGGCCATGATAACTAGCCACCTCCAACTTATAAAAATACCTTACCTCGACATTCATACATTTTTCATTATTTTACACCTAGGGAGGAGCTTATAGGTTACCATACCTATGCCTACCTTATGCTCAATCGATGCATGCTAGAGTGTTATATTTTTGTGTTCCTACTTAGGGAGTTACCTTGTTGTCTTTTTGCTCCTGTGTGTTTGATTGTTGGTATTGTTCATGTGTGCAAGTGCTTTGCTGATATCCCACGTGTTGCTACTATTGTTGTGGAATCATTCTTGGAGTGTTTTAGCACTCGAATCTGCCTCAGGCTGAGGAAGGCAAAACTCAAGGCAACATCATACCACGCTCAGCCTCATAGCTAGCCCTACGAGGACGGGAGAGGGCTTTCTCTGGGTCAAACTCGGCAAAGATAATCGAAAAGGCTCGAGATGACCGAATTGATGATTGATTTTAGGCTAGGTATTAAGTACAAAGAGTTTAGGATTGATTTTTTATGATTTTGTTGAAATCAAGGGAAAGGCAATTTTGGGTGCGGGGATGAGGCACAGTTTTTGCAGAGGTCCACTTGGGGCAAGATAGCAATTGTTTTGATGCCTTAAAGCAGGTGAGATGGATAGATCAGACTGGTTAGAGGCTAAGGAGAGCAAGGGGTCTCAAGGATTCTCCTTAAACTGAAGAAAACATAGAATATTAAACAAATTTAAAGGCAGAGCATAGCAATTTCATGGATTCTACCTTAACACTTCATTTGCTTAATAATAGAAGATTCAATAGAGATAATGATGCACATAAACAACTTACAAGTACTGAAAAAAACACACCATCAAGACATAAAGCCACATGGATCCCAAGTAGTGCTACAAAACCCTGGTCTTTCCTTTGCCAAAAACGCTGATAAGATATTTACAATATAGTCTCAAAGCTATCCCAAGAGTCCAACCATGAAAATGACTAAGAAGATACATAATATAGGCAAGCTAACACATTTCCTTGCCTCTAGGGGTCGAGCTCATCATCCTAGGAGCTGTTTCAACCAATTCTAAACTGAGCACTACAATTTAGGCAATCAAAACAACTTGCCTCTATAAGCTAGGAAACCAATTCATTCATTAATTTTTTGCCATTTTATGAATGAATCTTCTAGAATAGGTAAAAAAGTGTCATGTCAACATGAAAATACATTAATTACATCAAAGAGGATGAAAAATCCCACCAAAAAGTCAAAACTAGTCAATGCTGCATTTTCCTGAGCTGAAGGTGCAAAATTGGCAAATTTTCCCAACGCGTAGCGCACCATTTCTCAACGCGTAGCGCGCCTTTCAGGCCACTTTGGGGGCACTTCCCAACATTCAAATGAGGCACAAGTGGGCTTGTTGGAAAGGTCTGGATGTCTACTCTCCAGCCCAAGTGGAATTTCTCAATTTGGTGGCCATTTGCCCCTCCAAAATTGCAATCTCCCAAGACTGCTTTTTGTGTGTCCAAAAAGTGACAGAAGGTCATTTTTTGCTTCTTTTTTGACCTTTTGGGGGCTCAAATCTCCATGAAACTTCTTGGCAGTGGCTGAGCAAGTGTATTTTTCCATGAAAAATCTGAAAATGCTAAGTTTTCGTGAAATGGACCTCCCCAACTTAAGGGTAGTGCGCAGCGCGCTACGCGTTGAGGGCAAAAACCTGTTTTTAACAAAAAAAATTCAAAATTGACTAAAATTGCTCCAAATTTTCTGAATTTTGGGTTGGGGGTGTATCCTTGAGCACCATCCTCCTTCAAGGTCGCTTCAACCAAAATCTGAAGTGGATCAGGCCTTTTCCTCCGTTTTAGTGCCTTGGCCAATCGTCTTTTGAGTACCTTCATTTTTGCTTTGCACACATGCATGCGGGCCCAATAATGATTCTTCATGTGGCAGAGCATATCTTTGTCCCTGTTTGCCTTGGCTATCAACTTTTCTAAATGAGTGCTCACATGAATGAGCATAGACCCTTGCTCAATAGGTGTCAAATCACCGGGTCTCTTGCAAGCCAAGTTCCGGTCTTCTCAGATCCTCCGCAACTCATGAGAGTGTGTTCATCCTCTAACTGCTTGTTGCGTTGCTCTAAGTATGTGATTGTCCAATTTTCCATTTCCAACTTCTGCTACAATAAGTGATTTTCAGCCTTTTGTTGCTGAATTATCTCCTTTAGCTCCAAGCTAGGAGGACTGATGTCAAGGTCAATGATGTCTATGTCCGGATCACCTGATGGCCCCTCATCAATCATGGGCTGCTTTCCTCTCTCCTGTACCTGTGCTGCTGTCGAAAGCGAGGCCCCGTCCACCTAATGTGGAGATAACACTCGTTGTGCTGACGAAGAAGGCGAGACCCCTTCCACCTGGTGTGGAGATAATACTCGCCGTGAAGATGCAAATAAGATCCTGCGGCTTCTCTGATATGTAACACATGCTGGAGTGCTGACATGATTGGGCTCTGGAATGTGAAACTAATGTGAATGCCCTCCCTCATCATGGACAATCTCATGGGGTGGCTGTGGCACCGTGAAGAAGTCGCGAGAGATAATATTGTGGAACTTTAAGGTGGAAGTAGGGTTTGGGAATTTAGTAGGTTTTAAGGATTTTAGAGAGGAAGATTATAAAATTTTATGGGAAAATTTGAAGGAGAATGTTGATGAAGATGAGGGAAAAGAGGGATCAAAAATGGGCAAACTTGGACAGCAAAATATTTTGAAACCCTAGCACCATTAAGTCTTTAAATTTTCCACACCGATGTAAGGTTTTGATTTCTCATTTTCATGGCATTTTAACATATTAATTTCTCATTCATCTTGCAAAATCAAAACTAGCCATGGAGGAGAGGCCTACCTGAAATTTGCTTGAGAGAAAAGAGGATTTGGTAGCTTGCTGGCAGTTTATTGGGAAAAAAACCCAACGCGTAGTGCACCTTGCCCAACGCGTAGTGCACCTTGCCCAACATGTAGCGCCCCTCTGACGCGTAGCACGTGAACAAAATTACACTAATAAAATCGCATTGATGCGTAGCGCGCCCCTGACGCGTAGCGCGCCCACCCTGAAGCGTAGCGCGCACCCAGCTACATAGTGCATTTTGCAGGAGGCTTTTGGAGGCTTTCCCGGTGTCGCAATTGGGTGCAGGATAGCTCGTTGGAAAGGTATTTGCGTCTACTTTCTAACACAACTGGCATTTGTCAATTTGGAGTTTATTTTATTTGTCAAAAGTCAAATCTCCCAAGACTGGTCAAAATGTGCCAAATGAGGCTGCCTCAAGGTAGAGTGCTGTTGCAGGCAACTTTTGAATGCCTTCCTCAACTCCAAATTGAGCTCATGATAGCTCATTGGAAAGATATTTATGTCTAGTTATCATTTGAATCATCAAGAAATTCATTTGACCATCCAAGCTAGGAGAAAATTTGATTTTCCCAAGGTCACTCCAGAGGTGCATTCGATTCTCCTGAGGCAACGATATGTTTGAAATTTATCTAAAACCATGACACCTGTGTAAAAAGTGAAGGAGTGTTTTCTTATTTGGCATGTTATGAACAAAAACCTCTCTCATTTTTCCAAAATTCATCTGTGATTGCTCTGAAACATCTTTTGAGTGAAACTTATCCCGATGTGTGGAACAAGGGATTTTGTCGAAATGAAGCGAAATGAAGGGGATAGGGGGCTTCTAAATTCTTGAGAAAAATTTTGGAAGTAGGGAGGGATGTTAGGAAGCAGAGGAAAGTGGAATCTCAGACACTGAGTGAGGGGAAGGGGTCCAAAAGGGCAAAACACAGGCCCAACCTAGAAAATTACCAGGTTGTAGCAAGAAACTAGGGTTTGCACGAAAATGAGGAATTTGGCGGATCTAAGGGATGGGAAGTGTTTAATAAGGTACATGAAGGATAGGGGAAGGTGTATGAACATCTGGATACAAGTTTTGCTAATGATTTGACCATCCAATAGAAATTACCTCCAAAACCCTAAGAGAGGGAAATGGACCTTACCAAGGCACAACTGAAGCATGAATAAGCTGTAAAATGACCCAATGGAACTTGACATGATGATAAAAACCATATGAATGATGATAGACTCAGATGAATGATGACATGGACTGACATTTGGACAACTTTAGAAGGAGTGAAAGCAAACCCTAGACCTAATGCCTAGTGACCAAATTTTGCTTGAAAACTCACTGAAATGACAAAATCCTTGACACTTCAAAATCACTTTGTAAGAGCATATTTGATCACTGGAGGAAGGCTGGAAAGACTGACACTAACATAATGCTCAAAGGGAGTTAATTGAGGGACTGTAGGGACTGGCCATTTTGTTTTCTCGGTGAATTATGCCTTTCAGGTTTTCAGTCCACGAATGCACGGACAGAGTAGGAATTTAGGAAACGCTGACTGTATATGGGTTTAGCAGGTGAATTTTGATCCTGCAACTGTGAAGGAGTGCTGGTTTACCAGGAATTTACTGGTAAATTGGTTGCAATTACTCTTGTTAATTGAGTGTTGTAGAGTTATGGACAGAAGCAAGCCTTGAGGGGATTCTTTGGGAAAATACCTGATGAATTTCCAGCAATGGTCGCAAATGTAGGTGAGTGGGAGGCGGCAGTGTCCTTCAGGTTGATTTTTGCAGGTTGGCGATAGGTGGTCATAAATTTCATGCAGAGGTGCGCAGTAGTTCAATTCGGCAAAAGTGAGAAAAACGTGAAAATTGGCTAAAATATGGGCTTTTTGGGTATTGGCGCGCTTTTTAGATGACGTCAGCATGACGTCATCAGGTGGGGTCAGGCTCCGATGACGTCAGCATGACATCATCAGGTGACGTGGCAGTCTATGAGTGGTCCACAGGGATTGCGCAGATGGCGGACATGTAGGAGCGCTGGCGGTAGGGGGTGCTGACAGGGCGCTGAATGGAAGTGACGTGGGCGGGCGTGGCGCTGGCGTGGGTAGGCGGTATAGTTGAGCGATATGTGGGTTTTCTCGGATCGCCTTCTATATGGTCGCAGTATTGTCAGAAGGTGCTCCGAGAGAATCTCGGGGTGACGCGTGGCGGAGGCCTGACGTCACCCTCTGACAGTTTCTCGGAAGGTATCTTTCGGACATGGAGGCCCATCTGATATCATGTGGGTCGTCGGATGGGAAAGCCCAGATCTGACGGTCGACGGGTCGATAACATGCGCAGGAAATACGAAGTACGAGGAGGAGTAAAATATCATTATTTCTTTAACTGCGGGCTCGGCAAAAACTTTATAAAATTGGGTTTTTTCTGGTTTTTTTTTTAAGGTTTATTCACAAAACGGGTTTAAGGTTATTAATCTAAAAAAATCTCGAATTAATCACAGGATTAATTCTTTGGCGCTGTTTGGGTTGCGCTTAATTGTTTTAGTGCTTGAATACCTTCAAGGTCATACATAGAGCTATAATGCTCGGGGAAGGGGATACATAGATTTTTTGGGTTTTTGCCAAGTTTTACTGAGTAATAGGGGGAATAGGGGGTATAAGGAGTTACATAGTGATAGGTTAGTAGCTAATATGGATGAAAAAGGGGGTGGATGAGGGGGGTAGAATACTAAGCTCTTTATATGAAATCAGCTTAGTTTTAGGAAGTAGATCAAAATGAAAAGAATATTTGCACAAAAAATGTGGCCATTAAAGAAACTAGAACCAACAAAAGACTTTGATTTTCTTTGTGTACATGGGTGGCATAGGGATGTTAGTTATGAATGTGATAGAGGGTGATTTGGAAGTTAGACATGCTCCATTAAGCTTCTGCAAGACTGCTTCAAATAGGCCATTTGCACTGGCATCATGTTTTTACCTTTGCTTTAGGCCAGTGCAATGCCATGAACCAAACTTTCTGCAACCCCCTCTACCTTCCCACTCTATTGCCTAGCATTTTTTGTTACTCCAAGGAGGGTGCACTTAGATTTACAAAACCTTTTGTTCCTTTTCTTTTCCTTTGGCCTTTTCATTTGATTCTCTATCTAAAGCTACCCTTATTGCTTCCAAGGCCCCAGATTAAGTAGTTGGGAACCTTTTTCCTCTACCTATCTACTTTACCTGCCAAGATTGAGCTGTTTGGATAGGTTTCTTTCTCTAATCTATAACAAAAATTGAAACATGGTATGACCCAGCTTAGGCTATTGGATCACCCATCCAGAAGTAGGGCAGCATCAACCAAAACAAGCATATTTCTTTCACAAGAATATGAGATCTTTGTATCACCAAAGTAGATCATATTGGCACTTCCCTTGCCAATCATGAAAAATGAAACCTGTTGGTATAGGTAGCTAACAGTTTCCTAAAATGATGTTCCTTGGTATCGCAAAATGCACCCTTACGTGTATAAAAAACAACTTTTTTGACTTACTCGCTGATGGTATTTTTATAGGGAATCTAAACACACCTTTTATTGAACCTATCAACTACCATGAATAGGTAGTCATATCCCTTCCTTCTTATTGTTAAACCTCACATAAATTATATGGAAATGATATTCCAAGGACAAATGGGTATACGTAAGGGATGATATCGACCTTATTTTTCTTCAAGGTTTGTTTTCACAATAATGCACACACACTCTTATGTCCCTATCTACTTGATCTTGCATCTTCGGTTAAAACACATGCACCTACAAGTTTTCTATGGTCTTCCCTGCACTAAAGATCCATGCAATCTTGGATGTGTGAACCCCTCTAATTCAGTAAAATAACTCACCTTTAAGAACAGATAGCTTGTAATATCCCTCTTTTTCTTGTGGTTTAAAAAATCATAATGACTAAGATAGTATAACTAGTAGTTAAAAATATTGGTAATAATGGCAGGTTCACCAAGCTGTGGCTGGAAAAAGAACTATTATTATTGGTGAGCACCAATATTGCAACAATAATGCTGCAACTCCTTTGGTTTCCTACTTTACTTTTATCAACCCGGCAGTTCGTAACAAACTTGGAAGCGATAGTGTTATATGCAAAAGTACTAGCTCTTACTGCAGGCTATCACTTGGTTAGCTGGTGCAAGATCAGTAGGAGCTTAAGCCAACTTGTATGAATTATTAGAAGAATATTTAACTATGATGAAAGAAATCTAACTCTATAGAGGCTATTCCATTTGCAGAAAGAGAAGGAAAAGTGAAATGTAACGCAAACCCTAATTTACCTACTAACCCTACTTTTGCAAGAAAGGAGATGAAAATTGATGAAATGAGTCTCATTAACTATTGAAAAGGTAAATTTTATTTATTCAAGCTACTTCTGAAAATAAATGAGAAGAAAACATATTTTTGTGTTTTTGAGTGTTTCTATGTGAAATTATTATGCTTGTGATTTATTTGGTTGCAATTGTGCAAAGGTTTGGTGGAAAAGGAATATGGAGTTGGCTTTTGTAGAGGTCCTAAGAAGCCCCTAGTACCCTTATTAAGACTTCCATTTCAATCTGATTTTGAAAAACCATTTACAGCGAATTCTACAAGAGTCTATAGGGGATCTATAGGAGGATCTACAGGAGGATCTACAGGAGGATCTATAAGAGGAGGCTGAGAGCTATTTTTGGAGTTTTGAAGGTAAAAGAATGCTGGGAAAGAGTAACTGAAGGCTAGATGAAGGTGTTGAGGCATCTAGAGCTTATCAAGGAAGATAAATAAAGAACATGATGGTTGGATTTGTTCAAGTGGCAAGAGGGAAGCTTATGGAGGAAAATGCAGAAACTAGAGCAGATTGGTGAAATGTTGTGAATGACTTGGGAAATTTGTGAGAAGTGAGCTGGTATTGGCTGCTTTATGGATGTATGGTGAGGTGAGGTTTCCTACAAGAGATATGCACATCTACTTACAAAAGATAATGAAAGAAAGGACTAATCATACCATGAAAACAAAAATTTCTCTAGCTTGACCTAATTTCTGGCCTACAAATAGAAAATGTTGAATAGTAACTTTTGAACAGAAAAGCATGGAGAGATATATACGGTAAAAGAATAGGAAATGATCTAGGCAACTGAATCTAAATCAATATATCAATCTTTCTGAATCAAGTCATCACACTAACAGTTGCATGGAAGAGTAAAACTGTGTTTCTGGTCGTAGCAGTAGTGCCTTGACATCAAATCATAGTCCCAGCAAGGGAGAAAGGAGATTAGGGCCTACTGTTATCTTTTTGAATCTTATTCTGTCATTGCATTAACCTACTTTGAGCAACTAAAAAAAAAAACAACTATGCTAACCATCAAAAGCAACCTAATCTAAACAAGTTAAAATGAATCTATGTAACAAAAATTAACTCATGAATTGAAGCCAAAACATATAATTACAAAGAAAGAGGTGTTTGGAAACTTCGGTTGGGCCCTAACCCAAGAGCTTTAGCCCTCTAGAAGAGATCAGTGCTGGCTCAAAAACTGTTTCATCTCCATTATAAAAAATAATAGTTACATTACATAAACTATTCTAAAAAACGAACTCAAAAATAAGCTCAACAAGTGCTGCACAAAAGTGCAAAAATTCTACTGATGACTAGGTAACCTACTAAGAATCTAAACCCCCTTATTTACAAAAATGGAGTCCTCCCATGGTCCTACAATCAAGGAGCTTGGCTTCCCAGAACTAGAGATAAACAACAATCCTTCTTTACTTGCTTAACTGCCCCTTGGAATATGGACCTTTGTGCTCTGAGTTGTTGATGGAGGATTTGAGGAGAGGGGTCATAAATGAAGGAGACACCCCCCTACAAATCCTCTTCCCTATTTCCCTCGAGTATTTGGTACCGTTTGCTCATAAATCCCTTGACTTTGTCCAAAATTGGCCAAAACATCTGCACAAATCTCACATTAGACTACATGACAAAATGACTAACCCAATTCACTCTATTAGCATAAATATATTAAAAAACATGAAATAAACTAATGAGAATGGTGGATTAAGTGAAATTAAGAGGAAAAATGAGTGCATATAATTGACCATTTCCGGGGCTCATCATCACCCCCTATTGAATGGGTTGCTCATCCTCTAAGCAACTAGTCTAACTCTTCATCCTTGATGGCTCTGATGGATTCCCTAACATCCCATTCTTTTGATGTGATATCTTCCTCTTTGTCATGGAATCCTTCCTTTCTATCCAACACTTCCCACTGTTTCTATTCTTCCTCCTCTTTTACTCCTTCTAGCAATCCTAGCAACAATGGAGGACTGAATTTGAGTCCAATTCAATTGGCCTTGAAGCTTTGCATAGATTGCTTATACAACGGCACTCTCCCCATGGCTTCCCTCATCCTGTTTGGGGAGTGATACTTACTTATCCATAGGCTGTGTAGTAACGTGTTCCACCTTCTCATGCAGGCATGAATGCAGCCATCTCCAAACAATCTCTCCACTTCCTCAAAATATGCAATAGCTTGGGCCAGCTTATCAACATAGTCAGGGACAACTTGAGGATTAGCTGCAAGATGTTGATGGGCATAGATGAGAACCATGGGTTCTGCTCATTTTGATCTAATCATTAGGGGTTCATGCAGCTCTTTTACCATCATTTTTTGGATCTATGCTGCCCTTTTCTCTTCATGGATCATCCAAGATGCCATGGCCATCAGCTACAAGTCTCCCAATGCAACATTGGGATCTCATAGGTTCATATTAGTAAGGGCCAGGTTGTGCAAGTAAAACTATTCTAGCTTCGCTTTGTCCTTCATTGGACTGTGATCACATAGATGCATGAATTGGCCATAATCCTAAAAAGGTATTCTGTCCCTTTGGGCTAGTGTCTTGATATAAAATTGGAGCGACTAATCCTTGAGGTACACTGCATATGATTTGGCCACCTGCTTACACTATAATACCTCCATAGCCCAGTTGCCCATGCAGGCTAATTAGGCTTCTTTTTTTTGTAGTTGTCTTCTCAAGACCAACACCTCGTTTTCTTCTTGGGATTCCCTTTCATGTTGCTGCCTTATTAATGTCTCACTATCTGCCTGGGGCTCCTCTTCCTGTTGCTATATTTTTAAGATTGATAGCTCGTTCCTCCTTGAGGTTCTCTTTCTTACAAATTCTTCTTTAACATTTCATTTTCTATCTCTAATTGAGCTCTGATGATGCTTTCTATATGCTTGAGCATGCCCAACTCTTTACTCGTTTACCTCAATTTCTTTTCCATCTACCCAATGTCTTCCACCCCTCCTGATTTTGCAATTTGCATCCATGTATGGGTCCTTACCCTTTCCTTTTCTAGCTCAAAGAAAAGAGGGACTACAAACTTTGGTGGGATGATCTTCTCCCCTTCTAGAAGGTTGTAGTAAGGGCATAAGTTAGGCGGAGGTCGAGGCTTCAATATCTCTTCTGCCTTGTCTTCCTCCTTGTCTATTCTTTTGCCTTCTTTTCAAGTCTTTTAGTCTCTTGGAGCTTTGCCAATATCTCCTGTAGAGAGGTTTGTGCCTCCTATAGGATTGTTTTAGAGTCCATTAGTTTGATCCTTTCTTTCCAAGTAGAAGCCTTAGGACTTCCTCTTTCATAAGTGATAGGGGTTTTAGATGGAGATTCCTCCTTTGTTGTAGTAGAGACATCCTCAGTGATGATGGGCTCCTTTGAAGGTGGCTGAGGCTTCACATCTTTATTTTGGGGCTCTTTGAAGCCTTGAAGTACATAGATGGTTGTCTCTTCCTTTTTCCTTTGGGCTTGGCTGGAGTACTAAGTGCAGCAAGAACAACTGCTTCCTCTCTTGCTAGTGTCTCAGGAGACACTTCTTCTTGCTTTGCTTCTTCTTCTTCATCTGTTGTTCTCCCTCTTTCTACTAGTTTTGTTTCTTTTGTCTTTGATTTTGTTTTCTCCTCTGCTTGCTTAGTTTCTATCTTTCCTGTGGCAACCTTTTTCTACACTGTCTTAGGCTTCTTCCTTTTAGTTCTTGGTCTCTTCTTTTTCTTAGCTGTGGTTTTACATTTTTCTGATTTTGATTCTTTCTTATTCTCTACTT